>JBBPTE010000475.1:0-17499 GCA_038093935.1 Tylopilus cf. pallidocervicolor | reverse complement strand
GAAGACCATCAAGCCCTTCCATATGTGAATGCAATATATAAGGAGCTTCTGAGGTGGAATGTGGTTGTTCCCATGAGTGCATGTTATGTATCTTCACTTATATCCATTTCTGACCACAGTCATGCAGTGGGACATGTTAACATGGAGAATATCATATACAAAGGATATCTCATTCCCAAAGGCTCTTAGCTTTTCCCAAACATCTAGTGAAACAACCTAAAACTAGTAGTGGTAGTGCTTGGACTTCGGTTGCCTTGTAGGACTTGAACTAAGGATGAGAGTATAGCAGTGGTGCTGCTGGACACTAGGTTCTAGGAAATACACCAAGAGAACTAGACTGAGGACTCAGCCTTGCTAGCCTTTGGTTTATATATTCACGGATATGGCTATGCTACTGCCAGAGTGGCATATCTAAGGTGAGTCCATATGTCTAGACTAGCCAATAGCGTATCAGGCTCAGGACACGTCAGCACCTGAGTAAGCGTATGAGTCATGCTGATAGAGCCATGACTGCGGATGACTATGTGGCACACTGCCCAACCAACGAGGCAGTACAGTAATTAAATAAGAAGAAGTGGAAATTAAATAGGAAGCGCACAGCCTAGCTATGGCAGAATGGAAGTGAAGCCATCAAGGCTGTGAGATGGAGATTAAAGGTGGCTGAGATCTCCATATCCTAGATCTGAGATCTGGATTGGGCGAGAGTCTCAGTGCCAGATGGAACTTAGTGATCCTGAGTCCTGATGGGGTGAGACTGTGGGTCCTACCGTGCACTCTTGTGCCAGATCTGCGAAGATAAGATGGATTTGTATTCAATTAGATAAAAGGAGAAGAAAATAATGCTAAGTCCATGTTGCATTGTAGTCCATTTGCAACACTACCCCCTTTCTAGTGGTCAGCTTCCAGATGACTGTGGGAAGAGTGAGGGATATATAAAGGAGGTGGTTGGTGGTGGATCGTCAAGATGTCTTTCACCATTACTTTGCTCCTTATCATGCTTGTAGTGGTTTGGGTGATGTTTGTCACCTTGTTTGGAATGTCCATGCTTTTGTCATGGATGTCTGCTATCCATGAAGTCCTGATGGCACTGGATTTCCATTTCTGTGAGTGCCCCTTTTGGTTGTGGTTGTCATGCTAAGGGTTGGATAGATGGTCATCATGTGGTGTCTTATGCATTGTATAACCCTAGCTGGATGACTATAGATGAGGGGCGTATTGCATATGATTATGAAATGGAGTCCAGGTTTCAGGATCGGTTGCATGTGCAGCAAGCAGTGAATATCAGGCAGAACATTGGTGGTCTGATGTTGGATCTGCCAATGGGGTTAGATCTGGGGGTGGGGTGGGATTAAGTTAATTTGAGGAAATTGAAAGGGATTTCCTGGGAAAATCAGTTTTCGTTTGTGGGGTTGTGTGTAGGTTTGAATAAAAATAGAAAGTTGGCAAGGTCGATGGAAAGGAAACTGGGGATGGTGGGGTGGGTTTTATGGAAATCAGCAATTGATGCCTTAGCGTGTGATAGGTTCCCCATGGGTTCCCATGTCCTATTAGTTTATCGTAGCCCTTCCAATGGATTAAATATTCTAGTCGGCATCTTTTGTAGCATGAGTCAATGATGAAATCGACTTCCCACTCATTATCTCTGTCTTCCGTGACTAGCACAGGTCCTGGTTGGTGTGCGTGTTGGCCATCTAGGCATTCTTTATAAGGTTTGATCTGGGAGATGTTAACTGTGGGGTGGATGCACATAATATGGGGTAGCCATAGTGTGACTGCATTTGGTCCAGCCAATGCTGTGATGGTGTATGGGCCTAGCCACCTTTCGGTTAGTTTCTTGCTAGCCCTAGTTAATTTAAGGTTTTTGGTACTAAGTTAGACTTGCTGGCCAATGGTGTAAGCCAGTGCTTTTGATCAGTGTCTATCTGCTTGGCGTTTCATGCATTCCTGCATGTGGACATTGTTCTGCTTCACCTCAGCAAGAAGCATAAGGAAGTCATTGGCGGCGGGTGCTTTGCTTTGTATGGCCGATGGGGTGGAGGGTCCAGCCTGAATGGGGTAAGGGTGTGTCACCTCAAAGGGTGATTGTTTTGTGGCAGAGTGCTTCTTGTTGTTGATGGAGAACTGAGTGATCGAGAGCCAATCTGAAACAACCTAAAACCTTATAGGACTTCGGTCGCTGATAGGACTTGGACTAGGGATGAGAGTATAGTGGTGGTGCTGCTAGACACTAGGTTCTAGGGAATACACCAAGAGAACTAGACTGAGGACTCAGCCTCGCTAGTCTCTGGTTTATATATTAACGGTGTGTGGCTATGCTACTATCAGAGTGGCGTGTCTAAGGTAAGTCCATATGTCTAGACTAGCCAATAGCGTATAGAACTCAGGACGCGTCAGCGTCTGAGTAAGCATGTGAGTCATGCTGACAGAGCCATGACTGTGGAGTGACTAAGTGGCATACTGCCAATCCAACGAGGCAGCGCAGTAATTAAATAAGAAGGAACGGAGATTAAATAGAAGCGCACAGCCTAGCTGTGGCAGAATGGAAGCAAAGCCATCAAGGCTGTGAAGCGGAAATGAAAAAGGTGGCTGAGATCTCCGTATCCTAGATCTGAGATCTGGATCGGGCGAGAGTCCCTGTGCCAGATGGAACCTAGTGATCCCAAGTCCCGGTGGGGCGAGACTGCGGGTCCTACCGTGCACTCTTGTGCCGGGTCTTTGAAAGGGAAGATAAGGTAAAGAAAAAAGAAAAGAATAACGCTAAGTCCGTGTTGCGTTGTGGTCCATTTGCAACACAATTGGGCCAATCACTTTGTCGGTCAAAGCAATAAATATGTAAAAACTTGCCGACTTCCTTATTAACAATCTCAGATTGCCTGTCTGTTTGCAGGTGGAAGGTGGTGGATAATTTGGTTTTTATTCTAAGCTTGCAGTTTACTTCTTTCATGACTTCTTATGTGAATTGCAGGCTGCGATCAGAAGTAATAGATCTAGGGAGGCCATGGTGTTTTCACACATGATCCATAAATAGCTTGGCAGTTTCTATGGTGGAGATTGCTTTGGTGCAAGGGATCAGTTCTACTTCTTTGCTAAATCAGTCTACCACCATCAAGATGGCATCATAGCCCTGGGAAGGAGGAAGGTTGGTAATAAAGTCAGCAGTGATGTGTTCCCAGGATCCATTAGGGACCAGAAGCAGTTGAAGGAGCCCACTGGGGGCCTGATCCGTACCCTTGTGCCTTTGGCATGTGTCGCATCTAGTGACATACTCCTTGACCATTGAGGTCATGCCTGGCCACCAATAGCTGCATTGCAGCAACTCTAAAGTTTTGTCATAGCCCAGGTGTCCTGCAACTGGGGAGTCATGGCACGTTTGGATGACTTGCATCTGTAATAAGTTAAAGTTTGGGATGTATAGGCAGCTGTTAGAGTCGGATAGGCAGCTGTCTTTTTCTTCATATACATGATGTCTTTTCACAAGTTCGTGTATTTCTTTTTCAGACATTTTGCACGTTTCTAAGAATATTTTATGGTGGAGTTGTGCCCCTTTATCGGTGATCAAGATTGTGGAAGATCTAACCATCTCTGGGGAGATGACGCAAACCTGCTGAACCACTATCTGTTTGGAGGGAATAACGGTTATCCCTTTGTTGTCATCTTCTATCCCAATGGCATGATCCTCTTGTCTAGAGAGGGCGTCTCCTTTAGCCATGGAGGCTTCAGGCTTGTGAACCCATATGGCATTGAATCTAGATAGATATTGTGCCTAGCGCACTTGTTGGTGGTTGAGATCCTGTCTCATCATGAACCATTGAAGGTTTGCATGGTCGTTCCAGATCTCAAAGGGGTGTCTAGCACCCTCCAGGTAATGTCACCATTGTTCTAGAGCTTGGATTACTCCAAGCATTTCTTTGTCAGTGATCAGGTAATTTCGTTCCTGGTCAGTAATTGAGTGACTGGAGTAGGCAACCAGATGCCACTTTTCTTCTTTTAGTATAGAGAGTACTGCTCCCATTGCATAATCTGAGGAATCACTTTCTAGATGGAATTGGCAATCGATATCAGGATATGCCAGAATGGGGGCGGTAGTGAAACATCTTTTGAGCGTGTCAAACACTTCTTGTTGGGGATGTCCCCATATAAACGGTGTATCCTTCTTCATTAGGTCATTGAGTGATCTAGCCACTTTTGAATAGTCTTTGATGAACCTTTGGTAGAAGTTTGCTAGGCCCATAAATGAGCATACCCCTCGGAGGTTCTTTGAGGCAGGCCATTTCAGAATTGCTTTCACCTTTTCATTGTCCATTTTAATTCCATCTTTTCCCACTATCATGCCTAGAAAGTCTACTTCTGTGATGTGGAAGGTGCATTTCTCAGGCTTCACAAATAAATTGTTTTCTTCGAGTTTACGAAGAACTTTGAGGACAATTCTATCATGCTCAGCTTGGTTGTCCATTTTGGTGAAGATCATTAGGTTGTCAGTATATACTATTATGACCTCATCCATATCGGCAAAGATCTCATTCATCATTGCCTGAAAGGTAGCCAGGGAATTGCATAACCTAAAGTACATGACCAGGGGTTCGAATGCACCCTTAAAACAGATGAAAGTGGCTTTTCACTTGTCTCCTTTCTTGATTCAGATGTTGTTATATCCCCACCATAGATCCATTTTGGTGAATAATTTAGCCCCATTTAGCTTGTCTACTAGCTGTAAAATGAGGGGGAATGGATAATTATTTTTGACAGTGTGCTCATTTAGATATTGGTAGTCTTGTACCATGCATTTCTTTTCATCCTTTTTTGGAACAAAGAACACCAGCGAGGTTTGAGGTGACTTAGAGGGTCATATGTACCCCTTTGCTAATTGGTCGTCAAGGAATGTCTTTACCTCTTCTTGTTCCATAACTGATAGGGGTATAATTCTTCCCTTTTTCAACATGAAGGATTCTTTCAATTCTATAGCATGGTCCCACAGTTTCCTTGTGGGCATTCTCTCCAATTCCTTTTTCAAGAACTGTCTGTAATATTTTTTATATTCCTTGGGAACCAGTTCCTCAAGGGTCTTTTCTTTTGGTTGTTCTGACTGTGCTTCTAGTACTCTAATGGTGGTGTGGATCTGGTATTGAAGGTCTTCTTCTTCCTTTTCTAGAATTCTAAGAAATACTGGTTTATCCTGCAAGCAGTGGCAATGGCATGGGCATCTCGTCATTTTCACAGTTTCCTTTGTCCAATCTATTTTGGGGTTGTGGTGTTTGAGCCACTCATATCTGAGAATGAAGGCATTTTTGCCTAGATTGGTTACTTCTGCTGTGATTTTCTCGCGGTGTCCTTGATATTCCACCACCAGTTCTGCTGCATGGGTAATGCTTCCTGCAGAATTTTTTGTACCATCCACATTGTATACGGGGATATCATGTTGGAGTTTAAATAAGGGGAGGTTCGTTTGTTGTGCCCAGGTGTGGTCTATGAATATAGCATTAGCACCGCTGTCGAGCAGTGCTTCTGTTCTGATGTAATTTCCTTTGGATCTTTGGTTGAAGGGTGCTATGCGGATGGGGAGAAGGATCTCTCAATCCTAATGGAGTGTTTGGACAAAGATATCATCAGGAGGGATATCTGTTGTTGCTCCGTGTGGTGGTATAGTAGGGGAATTAAGCACTGGTTTATTGTCCTGGCTGGGCTTCTCAGAAGGCCCTCTTGACAGCTGAGTTGAATCAGATAAGTTAGTAGAAACTCGTATCATAGGGGAAAATTGTTCAGAGGTGTCACTATCAGAAATGTCTGGCTCTATACATTCATCAATAGTAAGAAGAGAAAATTTATTTGAAGGAATGAAATTATTTTGTTCTTTTTATACATATTCAGTGGAGAAGCATCTTGAAGGAAATGAAAGAGTTCTTTTATATGCACCAGTGCCTGTTCCAGTCCCGATCTGGTTCAGGCACTCCCTTTTTCTGATTTGACCGCCAGGGCCTTGTAGTCGTGGAACCAAGCCCGTGCATTTTTGAAATCTAGGCCCTGGATCAATGCCATGAAATCTTGTTGTTTGCTCTTTTCCTCTCTAGGAGGTGGGGCAGTGTTGGAGTTAGCATGGCTCCTAGGAGTGGCATGCACATTTTCTCCTTCAGTGAGTTTTTTGTCTTCCCAGGACATTGCTCCTTCATCAGCAGATCGGGCTTGTCATGTTGGCACTAGTTTGCACCCTTTTTGGTGTCTTTTGTCGGTTCTTATGGTGAACCAACATTTGGGGCAATGCAGATATCTTGATTCTTTGCAATCTTGGAAAAGGTGTCCCGTTTTCCCACAATTGTAACATAGCAGTCCACTTCATGTGGCATCTATGTCCATGGCATTAGGATCTCTCCCTTTGCTTTGGAATCTCGTGGTGGTGGAAGTGTTTCCTTTTGTGATTAAACATAATAGATCTGCTCTTTCTCCTTGTTCTTGGAGATAAGTGATGAATTCTTTGAGTGACACAGGATAGCTGGAGGTCATCATATAGCAGGTGGTTATTTTTGGGTCAGCGGCTTTGAAAAGGAGGTCAATGCATTGCTTTTCAGATAATTGTGCCATCAGCTGGTGCATCTGGAATCTCGTTAAGAACAAGGCCATGTTGGAGTTTCCTTGTTTAAGTGACAATAGTTGTTGCTTATGCCATTCTTTATCATTTGTGGGGCAGAAGTGTAGGGCTAGGTCTTTTTCTAGGTCTTCCCATGTTGGCCATCCTTGTGTGGCTACTGCTCCAACAATGGATTGTGCGAGTATTCCTGCTTGTCCTCCTTTTAGTCATCCGATGACAGCCCGAACTCCAGCTTCTCTGGCTAATGCCATCGGGTTCTCTTGTTTCCACATGGTGACTTTTGTCCACCACTCATTGAACTTTCTTCCTCTTGTTCTGTCATATTCTCCAGGGTCAGGAACCACTTTGGAGAATTTTGGGGTGGTGACTCCGGATACTGCTGGTACTGGACCTCCTTGGGCTTGTGCTTGAAACATGGCTAGCACGTTTTGCTGCATGGTGAGTAGTTGCTGTTGTTGTCCGAGTAAATTCATTGCAGTATTTAGCTGCCCTTGCATATTGTTGAAGGCCAACAGCTGAGCCTCCAACCATCCTTGTAAGTTGGCAGCAAAGTGCCTTTGTTCTTGTGTTCCATCTTGGATAAATCTGGTGATGGTGTCTTGGAGTTGTTGGGGAAGAGCGTTTTGGGCCATTCTTTAGTGAGATGAAAATATATTTTATTTAATAGAACCTTTGATAATTGACCCACAGCTGATTCCATAACCTCTTTATACTTTTTGGGACATGGTATCCTGGTACTTTCCCAAACCCAATGCGGTAAGCACTCCTTTGGTAAGGGGAGGCGAAGGACTGGGCAATAAGGGGGTGAGTGGTGAAGGCAGCTCCTCTGGAGAAGGAGATCTGCTCCTCTTGGCAATGCAGTCTGGAAAGGCAGCATGGCATTCTTCTGATGAATAGCGGAGGAGGGGTGGGGACTCTTTTCACTTTGTATGGTCCTCTAAGATTTCTCCTTCCTCTAATTCATTGAAGAGGTTGGGATAGTTCTCTCTCATAAAAGGTAGTGGGCTGGGGTGGAGGAAAGGTGGCGGTGACCCTTCTGGTGTGAAGTCGTTTGGGTCAAGTATCAGTTCTCTCTCAATAGCGAGTCAGCATGCTAACTCTTGCTCTAAGCTGTCGTGGATGTCCAACGACGTTCGTATTGATGGGCACTCATTCTCTTGAGCCCCTTCTGAAAACTCTGATAACTCTCTTGATGGCTTTCCATGTCCTATACCTGATGCTTCTTCTGCTACCGGGTGTTCTTCTATTATGTTAATGGGTTGGGTGATGAGGGTGGCGATACAGAGGGCATACTCCTCAAAGTCCGCGGCTGTAGAGAACAGGGTTCTGTGGAAGCTAATCGGCACTTAGGTCCACTCAGCTGTTAGTGACTATGCTTGATTCGTTACGTTTGTGTTAAGACAACGCACTTGTGGAATGTGAAGATGAGGGAAGTATGGGTTAGTCTAGTTCTAATGAAACAACCTAAAACCAGTAGCGGTAGTGCTTGGACTTCAGTCACCTTGTAGGACTTGGACTAAGGATGAGAGTATAGTGGTGGTGCTGCTAGACACTAGGTTCTAGGAAATACACCAAGAGAACTAGACTGAGGATTCAGCCTCGCTAGCCTCTGGTTTATATATTCACAGATGTGGCTATGCTACTACCAGAGCAGCATATCTAAGGTGAGTCCATATGTCTAGACTAGCCAATAGCATATCAAGCTCAGGACGCATCAGCACCTGAGTAAGTGTGTGAGTCATGCTAACAGAGCCATGACTGCAGATGACTACATGGTGCACTGCCCAACCAACGAGGCAGCATGGTAATTAAATAAGAAGAAGCGGAAATTAAATAGGAAGTGCACAGCCTAGCTGTGGCAGAATGGAAGCGAAGCCATCAAGGCTGTGAGATAGAGATTAAAGGTGGCTGAGATCTCCATATCCTAGATTTGAGATCTGGATCAGGCAAGAGTCTCAGTGCCAGATGGAACTTAGTGATCCTGAGTCCCAATGGGGCAAGACTGCAGGTCCTACCATGCACTCTTGTGCCGGGTCTGTGAAGATAAGATGCATCCATAATTCGATTAGGTAAAAGGAGAAGAAAATAATGCTAAGTCCATGTTGCATTGTAGCCCATTTGCAACATCTAGTGCATAATGATGGTGTAATTTCAATGTTGTTCACATGGATCAATTTGTATAGATTCTTGTTATCAGATCCAGCGACATATCCTCATTCTGAGATATTTGATCCAGAGAGATTCCTCGGTGAACATCAGCAACCTGACCCACATGAAGTGTGTTTTGGATGGGGAAGACAGATATGTGTGGGTGCACACCTGTCAGAGTCGATGATCTTTATATATATTGCAATGGCGCTTGCAATACTGAATGTTTTGAGATGTGTTGAGAACAGTGTTGAATTAGTGCCCAAGTGGGAATTCAAGGAGGGCATGTTATGGTGAGTTTCCAATGTCATTCTGGTGCCATGGAATTAATGGACACCATCTTGCAGTCATCTGAAGCCTTTCAAGTGCAAGATTACAGTGTGATCAAAAATGGCACAGGACCTTCTTCTAGAATGAGTTTCACAAGTGAATTGAGCCAGAAATACCAGGTCAGAAATGGTCTGCAGGTTAAAAAACACAGTCATTCTGCCATTATTTGATATGTGTGGACTGATGGATGGGTATTATAGAACATGTGAAGACTCTTCGAGTTGATTGGGGCTTTTATCATATTTATGAGTTTAGTATTTATGGGCATTGTTAACCAATGTGCTAGTAGTACATGGTTTGCAATGATGCCTTTACCATTTCACCAGGATATGATCAGAATTATTGCTTTGGTGATGTGACAAGCCTGATGACCTTGACCAGTTATTTCAGGCTATAGTTAATATTGAACTAAACTCAAACTGCCACCAATCAGAAGTTCTGAACATCATCGAGGAATTAAAGCTGGACATCAAAGTCTGTCCTTTTATGATACACCCAGTACAAGCCATTATAATATTGTGGTACTGAGCATCATGGCACAAAGGCTATCGCCTTACAAGTCATCTATCCAAAGTGGCGCATCTTCTGGGCACAGTTGATATACATATATTGTTCAGGTCAGCAGACTATTTCAAAATAGAAGATGATAGAAAAATGCTATGGCATGCATCATATATGCCAGTCATGTGCCCAAGGATCTGTTTCAACTCTCCACTGTTTTCTAGTTGTCACATCCACACAATGAAGAATATAATGGAATCAAAGGCTTTAACTCTTCATACTATGCAGAATTTGTTGATGCCTTGTACTCAATTTACTTTACTGGCAATCCCATCACCTGCTTTGAAATCACAGCTCTCATTGAAGTTGTTCCCAGTTTATCACTCATTCTACTTTTTACAGGGTCAAGGGACCACTATTGTCCCCATTGTTATTCCTGGATGTGGTACATTGAACTCTACTCTTTACAGGTGGTGCAGAGCTGAAGGCAGCATCTGTCTTTACAAAAAAGACATTATCAATTTCCTCAAGCAACATGATATTGTTATTACAAACAAATTTCCAATTCAAGCCAGTTCAAAGACTCATATGTAGGGACAACCATCACCAGCTGCATCATGAAGCATTGCATGGGACTATTGTCAGAACTAGCCCTCTAGTTCATCTGCTCACACTCAACTGGAACCTGGACCAGCCATGAGTGACAATAATTCACATTTGTGGAGACCATCTCCTTGATTGTGGTGATAAATTCCAAAGCCTTCATGCTGACAAGGCCAGAAGGTTGCATGAAGATATTATCTGCAATTCCTAAAAGAAACAGAAGAACTTACCTACTTCAAAGTAGATGCAACTATTAAAATGGGTATTTGCAACTCACTTGAGGCAACATTCTGGAGCAACTTTGTCACCAATAAATGTGTTGCTGACCAACCTCACATAACTATCATACACAAAGCTGGTCTACCTGTGGAAACAGATCTCTGAGAATGACACACAGCACTGGCTCAACTGTCAGCACCCCCATTTTTTTTGTTTACTCTCACACATATTGTCTAGAATGATAGGGTCATGGCACTGACTGTTAATGATTTCAAACTTGCTAAGGAACCTGAAAATGATGCTGATCTGGGACAAGGCAAGTATGAGCTCATCTCAACATTACCTGCTGAGATTTGAAACAGCCTTCATATCACTATTGGGATGCTCAGTCTGGATGTCTGGCCATTCAAAGCCAAGGGTCTTGTGAAAGCATGGCAGCATGGAGAGCAGCATGGAATTGGCTCACTGTCAAAGTCCAGTCCTCCAGTGCAAGTCCGAGAGGTCCAGAGTTAGCGTATACAGAGAATGAGTTGGAGTAAGGACTTGGCGCAGGACTTGTATGTCGCGCCCTTGCAAAGACTTGTGTCCTTGATTTCGGAGGTTGGAAGTTTCAGAGAAAAGAGAGAAGGTAAGAGAGACGGAGGTAGGAGGATTGAGCACGAGAGGATAAGACTTAAGTTGATATTCGTACTGAAGTACATCTCAGAGTTCATAGAACTTTATATACTAGAGTATATATCGGAGTTTGGAATAAGGAATGGGGATGATTAGGAATGCGATACAGAGAGACTGAGTAATCAATAGAATATCAGAGTTCAGAGGTAAGAAAGTGCCAGAGGGTGATACACTAAAGAATGTAGCGTTATGAATAATAGACTAAGATAAAAGGAAATGAGGCGGAGGCAGTGTCGGAGGTACAGTTCAGAGATGTCAACTCTGGATACTTAATCACATGCGAGTTACCATGTTCTAGAGCAGTGCTCAACCTAATTCAGAATAGATTATAGTTTGGGTGGCACTCAGAATGTGGTAAGGGGGTCTCGTGTGAGAAAGTAACTTGTATGGAGTGGAAGTGCAGACATCACTGGAGTTGTATGGAGTTGCCTTAGGGGCTCTGGCATAGATATGACACTTACTAGAGCTGGAAGGATTGTCTGCCAAGGACAAGATCAAGAGAATGACATCATGATACCACAGTCAAGCACCACAAGACCCATTACCACCACTTACTGCGGTGCATGAACTTACATACATACATACCAGGATTACTCACTACTGCATATACATACCAGCACTGCACAGCCATCCAATGGACAGCATGAATGTCATTATATGCATAGTGAGATAATCCATGCTTGTCCTTTACCCCTCAACTTAAATTCATACACTCTCCTGCACTAATTAGTTCAACCTATCATCCTACATGACCATATGGGTTACTACATTATTTCTCCTGCAGATGATACCACTGGATAGCACCAATCCACAGTAGAATGCCACCAGCAACCAAGCCATGCCCTGTGCCTTGCCAAACTGAATCCCATTCTCTATACATGTGAACCAAAGTAGAAAGCCAAAGTATAACATTGTATGTAATCACTGTTCATCCCAGACATCCTGGTATCATAGCTGTACACCATAACCCATAACATCTTCAACAACTGGAAACAGCAATTGTGAGTGTCTTGCCAATCTTGTGGACACTAAGAATATCACAGTGCTTTTTCCCGAGTCTTCAGAGTCATGGATAGGAGTTTAGTTCTTTGCATTACTCTATTTGCCACCAGCTGGTTGCATCAACTGCTTGGCATGGTATACCATGTTGAGTCCAATGCCCCTGTGCCTCTCCCAATGTACTGAAACAAGTAATGTCTAGACTGAACTACACCAATGTCTGACTTCAATGATACTGTACATGATACATTATTTTCAATTCCAGAGACAATATAAGACTCCATTACTGGCTGACACAAGCATGAATCAATTTCAGGTCCACTCACTATGATTACTTAAATTCCTGGTACTCCTGCTAGCGATATTCCCAGCTCCAAAAGATGTCTGCCTTCATCTGCCACAGGTAACTGGTGTATAACACAGTATTGAATGTGCAGAGAGAACAACCCCACAGCCCCACATCTAGGATTATGACGAGGAACATTGCACCTCACTTGTCTTACCAAACTCCTTAACAGGCCAGTCTGGATCATCAACATTGAAGAGGTCCACCTTCCCTTCCTTGGCGCCAAACCACTTCAAAAACTGCTCCCTAGTTGCTATAACACCTTTTCCCTGTGCATATCCATGGAATGTGTTTCGTTTGGTCTTGATCTCCTTTTTAACCCACCTGAGATAAATTTGTGTCTCTGGGTGTTTCATTTTGGATATATCATGTATGGCTTGTTGAACTTGACTTTGAAAAAAACAAAGATCTGGTTGGATATGGTGGTTGTTTGTCATGAGACATTGAACCAGATTAGTCAATGATGCTGGTATAGATCTTGTTGGGACTATGGTGAGGCATGTGATAGCAAGCCAAACTGCCAATGGTCCTGACTTACTTAGAATAACAAATACCTAGGATTTGTATATAAGTCATGCAGTAAAGAACAAATCACTAGCATGTCCTACCCCCAGATTGCTCATCAGTTTGATCCTGCATGCTCAGTCTCATATCTCATCATGTCAAATATCTCGACTGTAACTATTTCAACTCCACAACTTACCTAAGGTCACCTACATAGCCTATCTATGCTATCTACACTCATAGCCTCTCTATAGGTTATGAGCCCTGTTAGGCACTTGTAGAAAGGCAAGCAAACAGACATTAACTTATATACTCATTGTATTTTTTGTTCTATTTGTTCTTCTTCTGTTATGACCAAGTTCCTCAAGGGTGTGAGCTCATATACAGCCATGTCAACTAATGACCCCACATCAGCTGCCTTGGCCAATCCTACATCAATTAAATTAGGGGCATTATCATCTTATAAGATCAATCCCCTTGGCAAAAAGAACTGGACAGCATGAAGGATTCACATGACAAATATCCTAACTATACAGGATGTATATAAGCATGTGAACATGCCAATCCCAAAACTGAGCAAGACAGATGTCGATGCCATCGCCAAGTGGAAGAAACATGACAATAAGGCAAAGATGCTCATATGTAATAGTGTGGAAGATGATCAAATGATTCATTTAGCTGAAGCCAAGACATCAGCTGAAATGTGGCAGGCACTTTGGGCTGTAAACAAGGTAAAGGGCAGACAGACCATTGTATTACTGAAGTGCACTATGTTCAGTAAAAAAATTGAAGCAGACTTTGACATTCTGAGCCATTTCATAGAGATGAAGCACATTCACTCCATATTATATGAAATGGGGGAGCACGTCCCAGAGAATGAGTTTCAAGATATTCTTACAGCATCTTTACTGGCATCCTGGTCTGTATGGGTATCAACCTATTCTGGAACTCAGACCAGTGCCAGCATATCTGGCATACCTCAAATTAATCTATAGGAGCTTCTTGCACTCATCAAAGATGAATATGAGAGGCAAATGGGAGCAACGAGCAAGACCCAGTTATATGAAAGTAGTGTAACTACTAATGCTGAACAAGCATGCTACTCCAAAAGCTGTGGCAAATAATGAAGGTTAAACCCCAATGATGTTTGCACCATATGCGACAAAAGGGGGCATCTTGCAAGAGATTGTCAATGGTGTGGACAGCCAAAATGTGGGAACTGTCAAAAATTCAGGCATGTAACACCTGATTGCTATGCACCCAGTGGCCCTAAATATGAGGAATGAAGGAGGCAAAAAGCAGAGGAACAGAAGAAGAAAAAGAAGAAAAACAAAAGCACTAACACACATTTTGCCAATGATTCTAATATCAAAATGGCCTTTGTAGCTACTGATGATGTGTATATGGGTGAGGAGAATGCTAGCAATGTTCCCCTTTACATATGGATCGCTGATACAGGCACTACTGCACATATCACTAATAACTGAGATGCACTTACTGATTTTGTAAGTATTGATAAGAAGATAATCAGAATCAGAAGCTTGTCCATACCTGTGCTAGGACATGGAACAATAAGACTATGCTCTCATACTAATAATAAGTTGTCCATAATAACACTCAACAATGTACTCTATGCTCCAGCTATGAAAAATAATCTGCTATCTATAGGGTGACTCAATGAGGTAGGCAGCCATGCCATTACAGGTGGTGGAAAAATTCAGCTACTTACTCAAAACAGTCAAGTCTTTGCCAAAGGTCATAAAGTCTGATCAATGTATTATCTTGATCTAGAGGCTATTGTACCTGAGGTGTCAAATACAGCCCAGATGGTAGATAGTTGGTCTACCTGGCATAAGAGATTTGGCCATATAAGTGTCAATGGCCTAAAGATTTTATTAAACAAAAATCTCGTAGATGGATTTAGCATCAACAAGCAATCACCTGAGCATGATTGTGAGGCATGTATTCAGGCCAAACAGACATACACACCCTTCCCTAAGAAAGCAAGTAGCCAAACTCAATGACCAGGCAAACTCACACATACTGATATGTGGGGACCGACTTGTGTGGAAGGCATAGGAGGAGTAAAGTACTATATTACCTTCATAGACGACTACACAAGAAGATATATAGTACTGTTTATGAAAAGTAAAGACAAAACAGCTACAAAGATACAGAATTACCTAACACATATTCAGATGTAATGGGAGATTGAATCCCAGTGCCTCTGAGCTGATAACAGCACCAAATATGTCAACCAATCATTATTGATGTAGTGCTGTGATCATGGAAATTGAGGTCAAACTAACAGTGCCTTATTCACCATCACAAAATGGCATTGCTGAGCGCTTTAACCATACCTTATTAGACCTCACATGCACAATGATAATAGCACAAAATATCCCACAGTATCTATGGCCCGAGATTGTCACACACACAGCTTATCTGCATAATAGATCATACACCTGCACGATTGCTAATTCAATGCCTGAACAAAGGTGGTCAAATAAAAAACCAGATATATCTCATTTACAAGAGCTTGGGAGCCCAGTCTGAATCTTGAATAAAGGATCTGAATGCTCCAAACTTGATCCTAGGAGTACCAAACATATTTTTATTGGTTACCAAGATGGCCCCAAAGCTATTAAGTATTATGATGCATGCATACAACAAGTAAAGGTCTCTAGGAACTACTGGTTCTTTAACTGACTTGATCACACAACCTTCTTGATTACCTGAGATGCAGCATGAGGGGGAGTTGGATAGAAGTAATGTGCCACACTCAGACAAAGATACAAGTTCACAACAGCATACTACTAGTAATGTATAGAGATCTAATTTAAAGAGACCACAAGAGTCAGAACCCTCTAGACAAAGCACCAGGCCAAAGGTAATACACGATTATAGTAAACTAAATGACCCACTTCTGGATTGGAAAGAAGTGTCTGATGATGTCAATGATGAAAATGATTATGCGTTATCAGCCAAGGCTATCTATATTGCATTTACCAAAACTAATCTAGGATGAGGTGATTCAAAATTGCTAAAAGAGGTGAAAGAATCACTCAAATGGCCTGAGTGGCAGAAGGCCATTGAGGCCGAGCTTAAACAACTGCAAGATATAGGCACTTGGAAACTAGTTGACCTACCCAAAGGCAGATTGCCCATTAGTAATAAATGGATATTTGTTAAGAAGCTTGGCAAGAACAGTGAGCTACTGAAGTACAAAGCAAGACTAGTAGCTAAAGGGTTCACACAAAAACCAGGAATGGATTACAATAAAACATATTCCCTAGTTGTATGACTAGAAACAATAAAAGCTATACTTGTGCTAGCCGTAAAGAACAAAGAACTAAATAAATAGCTTGAGAAACAAGGATTCATTCAGTTATTAACAGATTCATGCATCTACATCAGATGCAAAGATGGTAATATAGAGATCATCACCATATGGGTTGATGACCTATTACTGTTTGCTAATACAGCCGACATGATGATTCAGCTAAAAGCGGAGTTACAGATCCTATTCAAGGTAACTGATATGGGCAAACCATCCAAGATAGTAGGTATAGAAATTGAGTGTGATAGAGCTAACAAGACTCTCAAAATCATGCAAAGACAATACATTAACTCTATTCTACAAAAATATGGGATGGACTGAGCAAACAGTGTTGGGATGCCTATGGACCTCCACACAAAATTTGAACCCACAATTGAGCCAATCTCCAGAGAAAGTACTGCTTATGTGTTGCTTATCAGATCACTTATGTACATGGCTGTAGCCACACAACCCAATATAGCATACACAGTAAACAGGCTGGCCTCATTCACTGCGAACCCAGACTTAAGTCATTGGGCTGCAGTGAAGAGAGTACTTAGGTATCTCACTGGCACACAAGATATAACAATAAAATACTCAGCCAGTGAGGCCCCTGATAGACTGACACAAACTTTTTATTGCTACTCAAATGCTGATTATGCTAATGATTTAGATCAGGTATCAATAAGCAGTTATGTGTTTCTGTTAGCTAATGGAGCCATAACATGGAACTCCAAGAAACAGGACACAGTCACACTGTCAACTACCAAGGCTGAATATATTGCAATGGCACATGCTACTAAAGAAGCTATTTGGCTCAAAAATCTGTTCTATGAGCTAGGCTTCAAACAACATGATCCAACCATCATCCTTGGTGATAATATGTCAGCAATTGCAATTGCTAAAAATAATCAATATCACACCCAATCTAAATACTTCGAAATCCAAGATAAGTTCATACATAAAAAGATAAAGGAACAGTCCATCAAGGTACAATATTGTCCAACTGCACAAATGACAGCAGACATATTTACTAAGGCTCTAGCCAAGCTGAAACATACTCAGCATGTCACTGAACTCGGCCTGTGCTCAGCTTGAGGGGGAGTGTTGGGACTATGGTGAGGCACATGATAGCAAGCTGAACAGCCAATGGTCCTGACTTACTCAGAATAACAAATACCTAGGATTTGTATATAAGCCATGTAGCGGAGAACAAATCACTAGCACGTCCTACCCCCAGATCACTCATCAGTTCGATCCTGCATGCTCAGTCTC
>JBBPTE010000471.1:0-13456 GCA_038093935.1 Tylopilus cf. pallidocervicolor | reverse complement strand
CATAGATGCGGTCCGCCTATCCCCAGTAGAAAAAGCAGACCACATCAAAAGAAACCTATGTTTCATATGCCACAAGGAAGGATGCAGCACCAGGAACCACAAAGGAAACAGGGGAAAAGGAGGATATAGAGGAAGAGGAAGGGAAGGAACACACCAACACATAAGGGCGGTAAACACACCAGGACCCTCAAACCCCCCACCATACGTTCAAAAAGAAAAGAACGAAATAACCCAATACCTGGATGGACTCAAAGGAAAAAACATCAACCAGGAAGAAATATTAAGGGTACTCAAGATATGCTTCAATGAAGAAACACCAGAAAGAGAAGAAACCCATAAAGTTGCAGTAGTAAAAGTTGAAGAAGAACAAGAAGAGGATTTTTAATGCAGAGGGATGCCCCAACGTCTACCCCTCTTAGAGTAAGGACAATAAATGTAACAACCTGACAAATCCAAATCCCCATCACACTGTCCAAAAACTCCAAAAGCATTGAGACAGTGGCCCTGATTGACAGTGGAGCCACAGGAAACTTCATAGACTGCAACTTAGCCAAAAAACAAGGATATCCACTGAAGGAACTCAACCAACACCTCAAGGCACAAAATGTCGATGGAACAAGTAACCAAGGAGGCACAATAAAGTACAAAACCCATATCCTAATGACCATCGGAGAAAATACATCCACACAAGAGTTCCTCGTCCTCAACTGCAGAACAGAAAACATCATCTTAGGAATGCCCTGGTTACAGAAAGAAAACCCCTCCATCAACTGGAAAAAGGGAAGGGTCACCATGAACAAACAACCAAAGGAAACCAAAGAACAAAGATACCTCATTAGGTACCTAGGAATCGACCCAGAAGAAAAGATCTCCCATTGATTAAAGAAACGATACAACCCACACTACGAACTAAACTACAAAATCACCATCGCAACACAAGTGGCACAGCAAAGCTCAAAGAAAGAATCGACCATCCCAGAAGAATTCAAAGAATTTCAAAAGGTATTTGAAGAACCACCAAAAGGAGAACTTCCACCGGAAAGACCCTTTGACCACGAAATAAAACTAAAAGAAGGATTCATTCCTCGAGTAGCCAAAATCTATCCATTAAACCCAAAAGAACAAGAAGCCTGCAAAGACTTCATCAAAACCAATCTTGAGGAAGGAAAAATTATCCCATCAAAATCCCCACAAGCATCATCATTCTTCTTCATGGCAAAGAAAGACGGTACCCTTCGACCCTGTCAAGACTACAGATATGTCAACGCACACACCATAAAAAATGCCTACCCCCTACCCCTAATCTCTGAACTAATTGACAAACTGAAGAACGCCAAATACTTCACCAAGTTCGACATCAGATGGGGATACAACAACATCAGGATCAAACCTGAAGATAGGTGGAAAGCCGCATTCATCACCCCAGAAGGACTGTTCAAACCAACAGTAATGTTCTTCGGGCAATGCAACTCTCTGGCAACCTTTCAGGCATTTATGAACCATATCTTCACAGATTACCTAGCACAGGGATGGCTAATCATCTACATGGACGACTTAATGATAGCATCAAATGAATTACCCATTCACCACGAATGAACAAGGAAAGTACTACAAAGGTTATCAGACCATGGATTACACCTCAAACCCACAAAATGCGCCTTCGACACACAAGAAATAGAATACCTAGGAATGATCATATCCCCAGGACAAGTAAAAATGGATCCCACAAAGTTAAAAGCCATCAAAGAATGGAAACCACCCACATCGGTAAAGGGAACCCAATCATTTATTGGATTCTGCAACTACTACAGAAAATTCATCCCAAACTTCTCGTTTATCACCAAACCATTACACAAATTGACAAAGAAAGGAACAAATTGGAACTGGACCACAGAATGCCAACAGGCATTTGAAGCCCTGAAACTAGCATTCATGCAATACCCAATACTAGCAATGCCAGATGTACAAAAACCTTTTACAGTAATGACAGACACCTTCCTAACAGCAACTGGAGGAATACTAATGCAAGAAAATGACAACAGAGAACTACACCCATGCGCCTACCTATCAAAAACATTAGGAGATGCAGAATGAAACTATGACATATATGACCGAGAGTTACTCGCAGTAATTCACGCACTAGAAGAATGGCGACACTACCTACAAGGAACGAACTTCCCCGTAACAATCCTCACCAATCACAAAAACCTCACATACTTCAAAGAACCTAGAAAGCTTTTCCGACGACAAGCACGATGGCAACTCTTCCTCCAAGATTTCAACCTCGTCTTCATCCACACCCCTGGGACTAAAATGGCACCAGTGGATGCCCTTTCCTGAAAAGATGAAGTAGACACAACAGAAGATAACCAAGCCATCACCCTATTACCAAATCACTTGTTCGTCAGAAAACTAGATCTAGAACTGGCGGAAAAGATAGCATCCTCCTCAAAGCAAGATCCACTAGTCCTCAAAGCACTACAAGCAATCCAAGAAGAAACGTCCTTGTTTAAAAGAGCAGCACCTGCAGATTGGAGTTACTCCAACAATCAACTTTTTTACAAACAACGGTTATACATACCCCCTGACCTTCGACGACCTCTACTCAAAGAACTCCACTCCTCCCCCATCGGAGGGCATGAAGGAGTCCTCAGGACTATCGCCCGCACTCAGAGAGATTACTGGTGGCCAGAAATGACCTCATTCATCAGAAAATATGTCACCGGTTGCGTGATCTATCAGGCCTACAAGACGAATACTCACCCCAGTGTACCGGCCCTATCTCCGATCCATTCCAAAGCAACCCGCCCATTCCAACAGATCTCTATCAATCTAATCACCAACCTACCACCCAGCAACGGCGCCAACTCCATATTGGTCATGGTCGACCATGGCCTTACAAAGGGGGTAATTTTCCTAAAAACAAACAAAACAGCATCCGCAGCTGACATAGCGACCCTCTTCTTCAAACATGTATTCCCCCTCTTTGGACTATACAACTCCTGTATATTGGACCAAGGGCCACAATTCGCCTCAGCATTCGCTAGAGAACTATCCCGCCTGCTGAAATATGACCTAAAACTATCCACAGCATTTCACCCACAAACCGACAGGGAAACAGAAAGAGTAAACCAGGAACTAGAAACCTACCTAAGGATATTCTGCAGGAAAGATATATCCAAATGGGCTGAACTCCTCCTAATCGCCGAATTCTCCCACAACTCTGCCATACACTCATCAACTGGACAAACCCCATTTTACCTCATGTACGGATATGAACCAAGAGGTTACCCAAAGATCGGAAAAACATTCATCCCACATTTAGAAAACAAACTAAAAGAAGTAGAAGAAGCACGAAAAGAAGCATTAGCTGCACACGAAATCACACAAAGAATAATGAAAGAAAGAATAAAGTCCAACTTCAAACCATGGAAATTGGGAGAAAAAGTATGGCTGGAAGGAAGAAACCTCAAAACACACTACGAGTCGAGAAAATTTGCACCAAAAAGGAAAGGACCATTCAAGATCACTCAAGTTCTCTCCCCCATCATGCATAGATTAAAATTACCAAAGCAATGGAAAATTCATGACATATTCCACACATTCCTACTATCCCCATACAAACAAACCCAGGAACACGGCCAAAACTTCGCCGAACCCCCACCAATAATGGTTAAAGGAGAAGAAGAATTTGAAGTGGAAAAAATCATCTCACACCGAGGAAGCGGAAACCGAAGACAGTACCTAGTGGTGTGGAAGGGCTACACCATGTTGGAAAATACATGGGAACCAGAACAGAACATAACTAACGCACAGATCATTCTTAAAGCATATAAAGTCCGACACAATCTAAACTAAGAAGATCCATCAGCCTTATCCAGCCGATAAACAACTCCCAGCCACCAAACATGTCTTCCACTCTCACCTCCACCGTTCTCAACAAGAAGCTCCCCATCCAGGTCCAATGCCTCCCAGCGGATGCCTGAAGGATGTTATATGGAGTAGTCATCGGCAACGCAGTCGCCTGCTATGCCCTGGAACGTGACCCATGGTATATGGAGAACCACTGCCTCATCAAAGGCATCGAACTATACTGCACATTCAAAATGCTATTGCTCACCCACAACTTATGCTGCCCTCAAGGACTCCCCGCCCCCTACAACAACACCATGACTTGCATGTTGGCCGATGCCAAACGACGGGTCCTTGACCTCCTCCACAATGACGGATTTTTTGGTGTAATCAACAACCTACTCCCAGAGATCCTCTCCCCCTTCCTCCTTCCCATCCTAGTGTTGCTCTCAGCAGGAGAACATGACGACTATTTCCGCAAAACCGGATTCTTTGACGAAGATTTCAACAAAGCTATGAGACAGATGTGGAGGAACCGAGACGGAGGAGAGAGGATCCTGATCAGAGAAAGAGAGGAGGGGGAGGTAGATGAAGAAGAAGGGGACACCACCACAGTGGTCAACAGTTCCAGAGAAGGTACTCCGCTCTCGTTTTGCAGCACCCCACCTCCTCAAGTCACCAGGAGGACCGAACCCCTTTGAGGACGCCCATGAAGGCTCCAGTGGGAGAACGCAGAGGTTCTATCCCCAAACTCCTTCATTGCGTCTGCTATCAGAGGAAGACGAGTGCAACTGTACATATACCAGACAAGCTCTCAGCGAACTCCAACACCTGATAGGGAATACCACCCCCAAACATCCTCTCCATGCTACACACGACCTCTTCCCCCTCCACCTAGACGTGCTACCGCTCCCACCCAGCTTGTTGCTATTGATGACCTGGGAGCAACGACAAGTATACAATAATTTGGTCCGATTGAAAAACGTTGTTTCACCTGCAACTGGCTGGGCCATTTCCGGGTTGAATGCCCGCATTACTCATGCCCTCACTGCAAGAAGAGTGCTCCAGGCCACCCTCAAAAGTTCTGCCTGGAAGTACAATGTCCCATCTGCAACTCATTGGGCCACTCTCGAGTCGAATGCCCCTTACATCGAGCCAGATACGACTCCAACGAAGACTTGGAGGTACACGTGTGGAATGAGGGCGACAATTCCGACGGAGGGGGAGTTGACCTTTGAAGGGAGGATGCAAGGAAAGATAACTGAAGCAGTGCTTCAGATGTACAAAGGGGGTAATGTTATAGAATGGTACGCCTTTTGGTTCGAGTACGATACATTAATTCCTTCGTCCCCAGAGTATCACCTGCTGCGCAGCGAGGATGCTCTGGCCTTTGGCATCATCTCTATGGGGAGACTTATTGAAGAAAACCTTTACAACCTCCTCGATGCGCCCATAGTTCCCATAATGGTGGGAGATTGCACTCAATCTCCCTGGTAGCCATTTGTACAGCCTTTCTTTCATCTCTATCTACATAGCTAACCTTGAGGCTTTCCTTGAACCTTTCACCTCAAGGTAACCACATGTCTTCTCCTTCTTTTGTACTTAAACTGCGCCGCAGTAGACACAGCCTAGCCTCGAGGCAACCTCGCAGCCTGGTCCATGCTCAGTTTACTCTACTATATAAAGTGCCCCATTGTACTTAGAACAGTAGCTAGTTCTACGCAATTATACCAAGTTACAAGCGAACTAGCGAAAGACACTACAGAAGATCAAGATCTTTATCAACTAGTAGAAGTTGAATCACAAGGAATAACTAAAGCCTTCGCTGTGGCTTGGCTTAACGTTAACACTGCATATAGTAATGCCCATGTGCCAAGTCAGAGGCTATTTGAAGATGAGGCACTCTCATAGATGTCAAACTTAGGGGAAACCTCCAAGAGACTAAGCTAGAGATGACCAGCAAAGGCTCCTGGGCTTATATACACTTGGTATCTAAGTTATATAATCGTATAGGCATAATGCCCTAAGACTGTATGATAAGGTCTAGCGTATAGCATAAGTACTGCTTATCATATAAGCACCATGGGCATAGGGCATCACCCTCAGTCCTGAGATTGCCACTATGGCAGAGATCCCTGTGTGGTGCAGAACTATGTAAGGTTCTGTAATAAAGAAGCATAGGTTAGAATGACAATGGGGTTCTGTAGTGTAAAGGTAGTGAAGGGTGAGATCCCCATCATGGGAATCCATATATGTAAAGTGAAAATGAAAGTCATAAGTAGACTGGTTGGTATACCAGTATGAACTAGTCTGTCATACAGACGACAGTTGCACACTTGCAACAGGTACTATAAAGAATCCAGTCTTTGTATCTGGTATGGTAGCTAGTTCTACACAATCATACCAAGTCCAAGCAAACTAGTGAAGGACTCTAAGGAGGACAAGTCTTGAGAAGGAACCACAAGCAGAGTAGTCAAGAACAAGAAAGCCCCAAATGAATATTCACCTCCAACTTGGCTTAACATTAACACCTTCATAGGATTCTGCAATTATTATTGAAAATTCATCCTGGGCTTCTCACTCAAAGCTAAACCACTACATACATTGACAAAAAAGAATAATAAATGGGAATGGACAATTGAATGCCAGAAAGCATTTGAACTACTAAAGAAAGCTTTTATTCAATACCCAATATTAATCATGCCAGATACCAACCTACCATTTGTGGTGATAGATGCTTCACTAACAGCCATGAGTGCAATATTAATGTAAGACAACAAAAACAGTGACTTATAGTCATGCACATACTTCTCAAAAACCTTAGAAGATGCAGAAATAAACTACATCATTTATGACAGAGAGCTCCTAGCAGTAATCCATGCATTGAAGGAATGGCAACATTACCTACAAGGAACCCAACATCTAGTAACCATTTTCACTAATCATAAAAATCTTATATACATTAAGGAACCAAGGAAACTCTCTCAAAGACAAGCAAGATGGCAACTCTTTCTCCAAGATTTTGACCTGGTATTCATCCATGTACCAGGAATACAAATGGCCCTAGTAGACATCCTATCAAGAAAAGATGAAACTGATACCACACAAGACAACCAAGCAATAATATTATTGCCTAATAAACTCTTTGTTAGGAAAATTGACTTAGAAATATACACAAAAATTGCCCAGTCCACTCAGAAAGACCCACTAGTACTTATAGTGGCTCAAGAGTGTTCCAATATTGTACCATTTTGGAAATATTGGAAAATTATAGAAGAGCAAGAATGAATCAGATAAAGTGCTTGCAAAATGAATGAAAGTGCTTGCTCTTGGCATTACAAAACAACTTTGGTTTATGTAATTTGATTGCCATGGGAGTGAAATACAAGCATTTCAAAATCACATGTCATTGGGACACTTATTTGACCCTTCATTTGACAATCATTATATGGTATGTAATATAGGAATTTGACAGCTATTGATGGTTGCTATATTACCAAGCTATGTGATTTTGTAAGTGACATAACTCCAAGCAATATAAATATCCTGTGTCCTACTCAATTCACCTCACCAAACCATGAAGTCCATTCCTACCTCTATTAGAGCCAATATTCTTGTTCTCTCTGAATCTGGTCTTTCTATCAGACAGATTGCATCTCAAACTGGTTTTGGAAAGTCCACTGTGGCCAGAGTCATCAAGGAGGTCCTTTCAAGCTTTCTTCTCTTGACAAAAGGAGAATTGTCTCTAGTATTATTATTGGAAAAGCTGACAATGTTGTCCAAGCCAGTCATCCCATCAATCCTGCTCTTTCCTCTCCTGTCTCTGCCCAAACTGTTCACAATATTCTCAAGGCTGCATCTTTAAAGGCTGTGGTCAAGAAAAAGAAGCCTTTTCTGTCTATTAGGCATAGAAAAAAAAGGCTAGACTTTGCTCTCAAATACAAGGACTGGACTGTGGAGGATTGGACCAGAGTTATTTGGTCAGATGAGATCAAAATTAACAGGATTGGATCAAATGGAAGGATGTATGTGTGGAAAAAAGGAGGTGAGCCTTTACAAGACAAGAAAATCCAGGGAACAGTAAAATTTGGAAGAGGTTCATTGATGGTTTGGAAATGCATGGGCTGGAATGGAGTGGGCATACTTGCAGAGGTGGAAGGAAAGATGAATGCTAAGCAGTATGTGTCCATTCTTAAGGACAGTCTGCTTCCCACCATGGAATATTCTGGAATTCCTAAGGAGAGCTTTATTTTTCAACAAGATAGTGACCCTAAACACTCCTCCAAAAGGGCTCAAAACTGGTTCAAATCTCAAGGCATTAGACTTCTTGACTGGCCAGCACAGTCATCAGACCTCAGTCCTATTGAGCACTGCTAGCAACATCTCAAAAAAAGACTCAACAGCTATAAAAGACCAACAAAAGGTGTTTGGAAGGTTTAGGAGAGAATTGAAGCAGAGTAGGGGAGGATAGAGGTTGAGAAGTGTGAAAAACTAATTGAAAGCATGCCTAGAAGACTTGAGGAAGTGATAAAAGCAAAGGGAGGGCATACAAAGTACTAAAGTCTAGGATGTATTTTGGGGTCAAATAAGTGTCCCAATGACATGTCATTATGAAATGCTTGTACCTCACTTCCATGGCAGTCAAATTACATAAACCAAAGTTGTTTCATAATGCCAAGAGCAAGTACTTTCATTCATTCTGCAAGCACTTTATCTGATTCATTCTTGCTCTTCTATAATTTTCCAATCTTTCCAAAATGGCACAATATTGGGACACTTTTTTGAGCCACTGTACTGTACTTCAAGCCATTGAAAAGGATGAATCTCTCTTTAAAAAAGCAAACCCATTAGATTGGACCTATAATGGAACACACTTATACCTTAAATGGAAACTCTATATTTCTCCAGAAACACATCAACCCCTTCTTAAAGAAATACACTACTCCTCTATAGGAGGATACAAAGGGATACAATGAACAATTACCAAAGTACAATGGGAATATTGGTGGCCAGGAATGACAATTTTTATTTGGAAATACAGTACATTCAAGGATGTGCTATCTGCCAAGCTAACAAGACAAATACCCACCCCTCCACCCCCACACTAAATCCTATCTCCTCTACCACTCACCAATTATTCCAACAGATCTTGATAGATTTCATCACTGATCCACCCTTTTCTCAATTCTATTCTGGTTGTGGTCAACCATAGGCTTACTAAGGGGGCAATTTTCCTAAAAACCACAAAAAAAGCTAACATAGCAGAAGTAGTCAAACTATTTTTTGAAAACATATTCCCCCAATATGGACTTCACAAGTTGTATATATCAAATTGAGGACCTCAATTCACATCAGCCTTTACAAAAGAATTGGCAAGACTCCTAAATTATGATCTAAAACTTTCTATGACATACCATCTATAGACCAATAGAGAAACAGAAAGTATAAACCAGGAACTAGAAATGTTCCTAAAAATATTCTGCAATAATGACATAACAAAATGGGCAGAGCTCCTTCCTATAGCCAAATTCTCACATAATGCTGCCATACACTCAACCACTGGACAAACACTGTTTTACCTAATGTATGAATATGAACCAAGAAGCTACTTCAAAATTGGAAAAACCTTCATTTCTCATTTGGAAAAAAGATTACAACTAATTGAAGAAGCAAAAAAGAATCAATAGTTGCACACAAAATAGCACAATGAGTTATGAGAGAAAGAATTCACTTAAAATTCAAACCATGGAAAACTGGCAAAAAAGTCTGGCAAGAAGGAAGAAACCTAAAAAGACATCTCAAATGCAAAAAACTATCACCAAAAAGAGAAGGACCATTTGAAATCATACAAGTAATCTCCCCAATCACACACAGACTAAAACTCCCTAAACAATGGAAAATTCACAATGTATTCCATGCTGCATTCCTATCTCCATATAGACAAACAAAGGAACATGGACCCAGCTTTACCAATCCACTCCCTGAAACCATAAAAGGAGAAAAGGAATACAAAATCAAAAAAATAGTCTCACACTATGAAACTGGATCAAAAAGATAATACCTAGTGGCATAGAAAGTATATTCCAGTGCTGAAAATACATGGGAACTGGAACAGAACCTAAGTAACACATAGACCACCCTCAAAGCATATAAAAACAGTGTTGTGACCATGTCACAACAGAGTACAGACTTAGAATGATTTCCCTTTCTTTCCTTATCTTATTGTGATAACAGATGTTAGTTTAATCTTTTATCTTTTGCAGACCTGGCACAAGAGTGCACAGAAGGACCCATAGCTCCATCTCAGGATCACTAGGTTCTGTCTGTCACTAAATCTCTTGCCCAATCTGGATCTTAACTAATTTAGGATATGGAGAACTCCAACAATTTCTTTTCATTTCTGCTTTATGCCTAGATGGCATTCATTTCCCACCATCACATTTGCAATGAGGCATATTACATTCATTTCCACTCAGAAGCAAGGCTATGCCTTCTTCATTTAATCACCATCTCACAGCCTTGACAGCTTCTTTTCCTTTCATCTCTGCTACTGTGGGATGACTCATTCTTATCTTGGCTGTGCTAAGAACAATATGCCATTGATAGTATAGACAAGCTATTGGACCTTCATCATTTATTGATATCCATATATACATATGTACAAATATAATCACTTGTCTATATATACCAGGACACACTGGGGCTATGGTCCTTAGTCTAGTGTCCTGGAGTTTACTCTTTTAAGCCACTTTTCAACTCTTGTCTGGTACTAACAATCTAAAGCTTGCACTCTATTGCATTCACTCTACAAGGCTGATTCATTACACTAGACTTTATATTCTTCACCTCATCTGTGCTCAAGACAAGAGTATATGATACTTACAAAGTAGTATAAAATTGTAGCACTAGCTGCTAACTCTTGAGTGTGCTCTTGAAGTGCCAATTATTTTCACAGAACCCTCCCTTCAACCCCTTCGGATGTAGCACAGTATGTACATCACATTGCCCACTTTTTAGCAACCTTGGTTAATGTAGTTGAAGGAGAAGAGCTAATGCAATAGAGCACAAGCTTCAAGTTGTTAGTACCAGACAAGAGTTGAAAAGTGACTTAGAAGAGTGAACTCCAAGACACTAGACTAAGGACCATAGCCCCAGTGTGTCCTGATATATATAGGCAAGTGACTATGTTTGTACATGTATATCAACAAATGGTGAAGGTCCAATAGCTTGTCTATACTACCAATGGCATATCATTCTCAGCACAGCCAAGATAAGAATGAGTCATCCCATAGTAGCAGAGATAAAAGGAAAAGAAGCTGTCAAGGCTGTGAGATGGTGATTAAATGAAGAAGGCATAGCCTTGCTTCTGAGTGGAAATGAATGTAATGTGCCTCATTGCAGATGTGACAATGGAAAATGAATGCCATCTAGGCATAAAGCAGAAATGAAAAGAAATTGTTGGAGTTCTCCATATCCTAAATCAGTTAAGATCCAGATTGGATAAGAGACTCAGTGACAGATAAAACCTAGTAATCCTGAGCTAGAGCTATGGGTCCTTCTGTGCACTCTTGTGCTGGGTCTGCAAAAGATAAAAGATTAAACTAATATTTGTTATTATGATAAGATAAGGAAAGAAAGGGAAAACATTCTAAGTCTGTACTCTGTTGTGACATGATCACAACACTACCCCCCTTCTAAGGATCACATTCTGAAATAACCTAAGAAGCTGAGCAAGAGTAAAGTCTTCAGGCTGCTACTCAAGACAAGAGAAATCAAAAGTCACTTAGAGGGGAAACTCCAAGAGACTAGACTGAGAACTGTAGCCTCAGTGTTACAAAATGCTACCCTTAGGTCTACTATGCCATCTGGAATCCTATCACCTCAGGACACCTTACTACATCCTTGTCAATTTCCAATTCTAATTATCCATGGAAGAGTGGTTCATGAATACCTGATACCCAGAAGGTACTCCCATTGAGGAGAACCTCTCATTCACCCAGGAGCATAATCTTTTTCCTTCAAACAAGTAACCCAATGTATTTTGATCATGACCCATGACATCCTAGTCATCATGGCCATGACATAACACTCCTAGTCATCATGGCTATATCACAGCATTCCTAGTCATTGTGGCTATGCCACAGCATTCCTAGTCATCACAGCCATGACACAGTATTCCTAGTCATTGTGGCTATATCACAGTGCTCCTAGTCATTGTGGCTATGCCACAGCATTCCTCATCATTGCAGCTATTACACAGCATTCCTGGTTATCATGACTATACCATAGAAGAATAGCATCTTGACAACTGGAGAAAGACAGAACCCTAGATATGCTTTGCCAGCATTATCTCCTTACCCATTAGATGCTCATTCTGTTAACGTTATCCCTTGTTACACAAGGGTCCTAGTCATTATTCTTAGTGAAAGGTCTTCATAGGACTAGAGCTCTCCTCTAGACCATTGTACATTCCTAGGATGTTAGCGTGTAGTCCCTTCCCCTAGTCACTATCTTCTGGTTACCTTTACTCAGTTAAGAGGAGGTAGTGTCAGACTGTGATTTCACTAGAACTCTTGTATAACGCAGGATGATTGCATAGATCTAGCTAAGGTACATCGTTATACAAGTAGTGCTTTATATACTGTTTATGGTGGTGCACAAACCAAGTGTTACCCGTGCTATATTGGTAAGGATCTGTGATGAGGCATTCATGCCTAAGTAATGTCCATCTGATGAAGAGAGTGTGTTCATGGTGTGATAACCATGCCTTTGATAAGGCTATGGAAAGGTGGGCAACGTGCCCCGTCGTGAGAGTGTCCTTGGTAGGAGTGCGGGCATCATGCCCCATCGTGAGAATGGTCATTATGTGAGTGCGGGCATCATGCCCTGTCACAAGAGTGGTCGTTATGCAGATATGAACATCCTCCTCCTGTGATGAGGATGGTTCTTGCAGGCATCATGGCCTGTCGTGAGAACGGTTGTTATGTAGATGCAGGCATCATTGCCCTATTGTGAGAATGGATCCTAATGGATGAGATCATGCTGGCAACGCATATCTAGGGTCCTATCTCTCTCCGGTTGTCAAGATGTTGTTCTAGTGTCGTTATATGTTGTGGCTTAGTCATAGTGACTAGTCATGCTGTGGTATAGCCATGATGACTCGGGATGCTGTGGCATAGCCGTGGTGACTCAGGATGCTGTGGCATAGCCTGAATGATGTGGGATGCTGTGGTACAGCCTGGATGATTTGTGGTGCTGTGGCACAGCCAGGATGATGTGGGATGCTGTGACATGGTTGTGGTGCCTCCAGGATATGGTATTGGTGACTGTGCCCCTCCTCTTCCATAAGAGGGTGACTAGGAGTGCTGGTGATAGTATCTCCCCTGTTCTGTGAGGTTGTCATGGATGATACCCCTCCTTTCCTATGAGGTTCCGGATGTGATGTTCCTCCTCTTCTGTGAGGTCCTGAAGGTAGTGCTCCTCCTCTTCTGCGAGGTCTTTATGAATGATGCTCCTCCTGTTATAGAACGGTACGATTATTGGTTCGAGTATGATACCTTGATTCCTTTTCTTCCAGAGTATCGCTCTCTGCCTAGAGAAGATG
>JBBPTE010000470.1:0-17762 GCA_038093935.1 Tylopilus cf. pallidocervicolor | reverse complement strand
TCATTTCCGCTTTACGCCTTGACGGCGATCACTTCCCACCGCCACATCTACGATGCGGCGCACTACTTTCATTACCGCTCAAAGCTATGCTTAAACTTCCATTTCTTAATTACTGTCTCACAGCCTCGAAGGCTTCTCTTCCTTTTGATCCCCACTGCTGCGGGCTGACTCATATCTATCTCGGCTGTGCCGAGCTCGTTACGCTACTGGATAGTATAGACTCTTATCCGAACTCTACGATTGGTCGATACTTGTAGTACAAACATGTACAAACAAGTCCATAGTCTATATATACCAGGAGACACTGAGGCTACGGTCCTCAGTCTAGTCTCTTGGAGAATTCCCTCTAAGTGACTCTCGATTCGAATACTAGTGCAAACCTAAAGGCTTCGCCACTAAGCGACCTCGCCATTGGTTGTTTCACTAGACTAGACTCTCATCACCTTTACCTTTGCCCTCATATTCACACTAAGAGTACGTTGTAATACTTACGAACCGTACGGACATCAAGCACAGCGACTAACCATAGTACGCACTTTAAGTGCCGATCTCTTTCCACAGAACCCTTCCTTCTACAGCAGCAGACCGAGAACAGTATGCCCACCGTATTGCACGGTTCTTGAATGCACAGATTAATGTAGTAGAAGAGGAACAGTCAGCAGTCGGTTCAGAAGTTGGGCCGTTGGGACTAGGGTCTGGAGGACTCTTAGACGACTTCACTTTCGAATTAGAGAGCTCAGAGAGAGAGCAGTCACCGCCGATCCACTCCCACTTCCACGGCCAAGCCATCTCATTGCTAGAGACGCTGGTCGAAGAGTTGGACTCTGGATTGAGCCCATACAAAGAAGAGAACGAGATAGACCCCAACGACTTCTCTCCAGAGAGGTCACCGCCACCCTTCACCCGCCTCGTTCAAGGGCCCTTTCTCCCACCGCCGGGCCATCACTTTTATGACACCACCCCCATCAGAACGATCTCCGCTCCGCCTATCAAGCGGGATCCATCGCCAATAAACGTAAGGCTTTCCTTAGGAGAAAGCTCCAGAACGAAGAAGAGAGAGCATTCAGAGATAGAAGAAGACTATCCGCTCTCACCCCTATCATCTCTCACTCCATCTCCTCCTCCTACCAAACAGCAGAAGAAAATCTACCAGAAAAAGATCTTTAGAATCGGACAAGGACCTCTCCCCGGATACCACATCTCCTCCACGATAAAAAGGCTGAGAAACGTAGAAAGGATAGACTACAAAGCTTTCTTCTAAATATATCAGCTCCTTTCGAGAAAACAAAATGTCCAGAAGCCTGCCCCACGAATCAGCGACACCCCAAACCGTCCTCCCCCCGTACTCGCAGCAAGCCTAACGGCCCTAAGCCTGCACCAAGACCAAGACATCGCAGAGGTAGGAGCACAACTGCGATTGTACTTGGAAGCCTCAGAAGAATCCCATCTCTCCGCAAGACGACAATGGGAGAGATTGTCCGAAATCATCGATCGTCAACGTTTGATGATCCAACAACTAAGGAATGATCTGATCCAAGCAGAAGATCAAATTGCGGCAGCACCCGTCGGAGCTCAGGGAGCAGCTCTGTGGGCAGAACCAAAGCTCTCCAAGATAACTGCGGACCCCGGAGACTTTGATGGAACCAGAGGCCACGTGTTTAACGAATGGTGGGGAAAGATCCTTATGTGGAAAGCCGAAAATCCCCGCGTCCTTAATGACAACACGGCCGTCCGGGCCGTACTTTCACGAATGAAGAAGGGCGACGCAGCGCGAGTTGCCAATACCATCTTCCAAGGAGCACAAACCAGGGGCTGGCCCTCCTGGGAACAATTCACCAAGGTGATGCTGGCGAACTTCCGCCCCATCAACAACAAGGAGTGGCACAAACAACAGCTGCTCCACCTTACGCAAGGAAAGACAGACATGGCTACATTCCTGTCCAAATTTGAATCGCATCAATTCGTAGCAGAGCTACACCCGGCACATGTGATAGATCTTCTCTATCACCATGCTGATCAAGAAATCATAAAAAGGTACATGCAGGAAAATGGCTACCTGCAAGATCTCGATGCCTTTACCACCTACCTAAAAGTGCAAGGCAAACAAGAAAATCTCATAAAACTCCTCGCACGAGGAACAACTCGAGGATCGGAACTAAGGAAACCATCCCGAGACCCAAATGCGATGGACATTGACGTGGCCAGAACTGCGGCACACGAATGCTACGGCTGTGGTGGCAAGGGCCACTTCTCACGAGACTGCAAGCACCCAGATCTGAAGAGGTGCCCCAAATGTGGCCACAAGTCGGTCAAAGACCGATCACACAGGAAGGACTGTTCCAAAAAGCGGTCCAGAAACGTCCGCGTCTCAGATGATGAAGGTGCAACCTCCTGGGAAGAGGATAAAAGCACCACAAGGAATGTTCGCTCCGCGCCGAGGAGCCAAACAAATAGCAATGCCGCTCCACCTCCAAAAACGGAGCCCAAAGGAAAGGGCCGTGACTACATGGCCAACATACAAGGACTAGATTTCGAGGCCGCCCGGGCCTGGTTCCGGGATTACGAAAACCTGGCTTCGAAGTCGGGAAAAGGCCAAGCCTAAGCCATATCAGGAATGGTAAGGGCCCTGCCAGACAATTTTCTTTCTCTACATGGTCGTCTACTTACATACAAAAGCCAAAAAATATTTCTTCTACGAATTCCTTCTCTTTACTTACGATCGACGAATGTATGGAATCGGATGACTCGGACATCCCTGAACAATTTTCTCCTAACTCCACAGATTCTTTATTGCCGACAGGGGAGTCCTCTCAGAGGCTCAGCTGGGGCGTCACACCGGTACTTAATTCCCCTTTTACACCTCCTCCACACAACACTGTCGAAAATGAATTTCCCAAAGACATTTTCGTCAGGAATCTTCATCTAGATCGAGAAATCCTTCTAGATATCTGCATCGCCCCCTTCGCAAACCGACACGAAGATAACTATACCCACACAAAGGCCCTGCTGGACAGCGGAGCCAATGCCATATTTATCAATCGAAAATGGGCACAAGACGCCAAACTTCCTCTTACCAAACTCCGACACGAAATCCCCGTCTACAACGTTGATGGAACCAAAAACTCCGCCGGAAGTATTTCCCATGCAACAGAATTAGTAGTTGAGTTTCAGGGACATCGTGAGAAAGTAATGGCAGAAGTAACTGACCTCGGGAAAAATGCCTTCATCCTCGGATATGAATGGCTTAAACGTCATAACCCCGAAATAGACTGGACGAAAGGCATGGTCCGAATGATCCGATGCCCACGCCACTGCCACCGCTTGCAAAGCAAGCCCCTTTCTTTACGATTACAGGAGAAAGAGGAAGAAGACCTCCAATATTAGATGCACGCAACAATAAGAGCGCTTGAAGCGCAATTAGACGAAAAGAAACAAGATCCAAAACCCGCGGTAGAAGATCTTGTCCCACCCGAATATAGAAAATATTATAATGTATTCTCGAAAAAGGAATCGGAACGCATGCCACTACGCAAACTGTAGGATCACACCGGAACGTATGAGGACTGGGAAGCATGGCAGAGTCCATGAACTGAGGAATTTCCCAGCGTCCTCCCAGCGAAAAACCACCCGACCGGAAGCAGTCTGAAATGCATGGCTGCGGAAGGACAGGGCACCTCAGGTATGTGGAAACTGGTAACGACTGGGCCCGAGTGCCTGGGCCAGCGGAAGCATATGGTTAGTCTGATCCACCCATGAGTGGTTGGGGAGTGATGCCCCTGTAAAAGGCGAGATGCAGTGGGCCCTGTACGATTCCCGGGAAACTGGGCAGGGTAACGGGAAGGGTAGTCGCGAGACGCCTGGGCCGTAGCTGCTGAGAGAACCTAAAGCGTATAGATGCCAAGGTTCCCAGTAGGCTCGAGAGGACGGATGCCTGCGTCGGTCCGATGACCTGGTAGGACGCTCTGAGCGATCTGAGGGTCAGAGGGCTTAAGGTGCAAACGATCGGTGCGTGGAAGACTAGAAGTGTTTGTACGTTCACACTTCATAGGGAGGCCCACCGACCGATAGATCTCAAAGATACCTTTAAACTGAAAAAGGATAGATTGATTCCCCTTTCGGTGACGGAACAAGAAGAGGTCAAAGCCTTCTTAGATGACCAGTTGGCTAAGGGGTACATCCAACCTTCTGAATCCCCCCAAACCTCTCTGGTCTTCTTTGTTCCGAAAAAGGACGGCAAGAAGTGAATGGTACAAGATTACCGATACCTTAACGAACACACGGTAAAAAATAATTATCCCCTTCCTCTCATATCCCAACTGGTGGATAAACTTCGCGGCACGAAGCTATTTACGAAAATGGACCTCCGATGGGGTTACAACAATGTCCGCATCAAGGAAGGCGACGAATGGAAAGCCGCTTTTGTCTGCTTCAAAGGCGCATTCAAACCCTTAGTCATGTACTTCGGGTTATGCAATTCCCCCGCCACCTTCCAGGCAATGATGAATGAAATCTTCACCAACATGGATGACATTGTGGTGGTCTACATAGATGACCTAATGATATTTACAAAGACAGACGATCAAGCGGAACATGATCGGATTGTACTTGAAGTTCTTCGCCAGCTCAAAGAAAGCGATCTTTACGTCAAACCGGAAAAGTGTACTTTCCGCGCCACGGAAGTAGACTTCCTAGGCATGATAGTCGGAAAGGACGGAATAAAAATGGACAATACGAAGGTCCAAGCCATTCTGGAATGGCCTATCCCAAAGAACCTACGCGGAGTCAGATCCTTCATGGGATTAGCAAACTTCTATAGACGCTTCATTAAGGATTATTCAAAGGTGGCTAGACCACTTAATGACCTCACAAAGAAGGACACCCCATTCGTATGGTCTGACAAATGCCAAGAAGCGTTCGACACGCTCAAGATGCATTTCACCACCGCTCCGGTTCTTGCATATCCGGATATAGACTGCAAATTCCGAGTTGAAAGCGACTCCTCGGACTTCGCCACTGGCGCCGTTTTATCTATTTTAAAAGATGACAAATGGCACCCCGTTGCCTATTCGAGCCATTCAATGACAGATCAAGAACGAAATTACCCCATTGCCGATAAAGAAATGCTAGGTGTCATCCAGGCACTAGAACAATGGCGGCATTACCTAGAAGGTGCTAGACACCAGTTCGAGATCTGGAACGATCATGCGAACCTCCAATGGTTCATGCAACGACAAGACCTCAACCGAAGGCAAGCTCGTTGGGCTCAATATCTATCATGATTCAACACACTCTGGGTGCATAAACCAGGGGCCTCAATGGCCAAAGCAGACGCCCTCTCCAGACGAGAGGATCACGCAGAAGGAATAGACAATGACAATAAAGGAATATTGGTCATCCCCCCGGAGATGATTCGTTCGACCACAATCTTGATCACCAATGAAGGGGCTCAAATTAGACATCGCATCTTTTTAGAAACGTGTAAACTCTCAGAACGAGACATACGAGAACTAGAACGCAAGCACGGCTTCCGAGAAGAACGCGACGGCTGTCTCTCTGACGACAACGGCCGCCTTTACGTATCCCATCTGACCTATTACGGATGTCGATCATCCAATCCGCACACAACCCCCCGGTTCATGGTCATCCGGGTTACCAAAAGACCCTAGACATCCTTAGACGTAATTATTCTTGGCCAGGCATGGCTTTGACAGTCAAGGATTACGTCACTAGATGTGACGCGTGCCAAAGACACAAGGGATCTAACCAAGCCCCTAGCGGGCTCCTCCAACCACTTCCGATCCCCGAACACCCATGGGAACACATCATAGCAGATTTCATCACAGACCTTCCCTTATCCCAGGGCTTCGATTCCATCTTGACGGTGGTAGATCGGTTTAGCAAGGAAGTAGAACTCATCCCATGCACCAAAAACATATCCACCTTAGAAACGGCCAGACTATTTATGAACCACGTATGGAAGCACCATGGTCTTCCATTAATGATCACCTCCGACTGCGGACCTCAATTCACATCGGAGGTCATGCGAGAAATCAACCGCAGGCTTGGAATAGAAACCAAACTCTCGACTGCCTTCCATTCCCAGACGGACGGACAATCAGAGATTGTAAACAAGGAAGTCAGGAAATTCCTTCGTATTTATTGCTTTGACAGGCAAAACGAGTGGGCAGATTGGTTATCGCTCACTCAATTCTCAATCAATCAGAAGAAGCATACCACCACTAAGAAGTCTCCCTTTGAGGTGACACACCCTTATCCCGTTCGGGCAGGACCCTCCACCTCATCGGCCACACAAAGCTCGAAAGCACCCACCGCCAATGACTATCTCAAGCTTCTCTCTGACGTGAAAAAGAATATCGCCGATGCGCAAGAACGCATGAAACGTCAAGCCGATAGACACCGGTCCTCGGCACCGGCTTTTACCATTGGAGATCTCGTATGGCTCTCCACGGAAAACCTTAAATTAACACGCACGAGCCGCAAACTCACAGAGCGATGGCTAGGCCCATACACAATCACTGCTTTGGCAGGACCAAATGCAGTCACATTATGGCTACCCCGATCAATGTGCATTCACCCCACAGTCAATGTTTCCCGGGTCAAACCTTACAAGGAACACCTTGACGGCCAACCAACGAGATGCCCAGGCCCTGTGCAGGTCACAGAGGACAGAGACAACGAATGGGAACTCGACTACATTGTCGATTCGTGCTACAAGGGATGCCGATTAGAATATTTAATCCATTGGAAGGGCTACGATGAGACTGACCGTACGTGGGAACCCGTTGGTAACCTGACAAATGCGGCGAAGTCTATACGAGACTTCCACGCCCGTCACCCGGCCGCCCCCCAGACACTTTCCATCGACCCAACCGATTTCCTTTTCCTATTTAAACCAATTGGCGACAACCAATCGGAGATCCGACATTACTCCGAAATCCCCTTTGATCGCCTGGAATGCGATCCATAGAGAGGGGGTAGTGTTGCAATCGCTACAACAAACAGATCAGAAGCTACAGTAATCGAACCGTCTAAAGCAGGGTAATCACACTGCAGCCAAATGCTGATCCCTAACGAACCCCTTCCTCCCCTTATCTTATCACAATAACGGACGCACTTATATTTTATCTTTTACTTTCGCAGACCCGGCACAAGAGTGCACGGTAGGACTCGCAATCCCTTCACGGGGATTTGGGATCACTAAGTTCTGTCTGGCACTGAGATACTTGCCCGATCCGGATCTTAACCGATTTAGGATACAGAGATCTCTGCCACCTTTTTCATTTCCGCTTTACGCCTTGACGGCGATCACTTCCCACCGCCACATCTACGATGCGGCGCACTACTTTCATTACCGCTCAAAGCTATGCTTAAACTTCCATTTCTTAATTACTGTCTCACAGCCTCGAAGGCTTCTCTTCCTTTTGATCCCCACTGCTGCGGGCTGACTCATATCTATCTCGGCTGTGCCGAGCTCGTTACGCTACTGGATAGTATAGACTCTTATCCGAACTCTACGATTGGTCGATACTTGTAGTACAAACATGTACAAACAAGTCCATAGTCTATATATACCAGGAGACACTGAGGCTACGGTCCTTAGTCTAGTCTCTTGGAGAATTCCCTCTAAGCGACTCTCGATTCGAATACTAGTGCAAACCTAAAGGCTTCACCACTAAGCAACCTTGCCATTGGTTGTTTCAGTCATTGACCCATCTTGCAATTGGGCCAATTCTGGCATACCTCATGATGTCTGCCCCTGCTCCCCTGACCATGCCATATACTCCTCCTGAGAGGGTGAAGCCAAAACATAGGGATGTGTCAATGGCAAATTCATGCTCCAAGAGACAAACTACAAGGGATGGCCATTGGGAAGGGTGCGAGAATATGGTTCGATATGCTTCCACCATGTCCTGGACCACTGCCTCAAAACTGGGTGGCAGATGAGAGATTAGGAGAGAAACAATGTGAAAGGTGCTGTACTGAGCAGGGAATAAGGAGGCATCTACTCTAGCATTAACTGACATGTGGGATAAAGTGGGTTTGTGTGGGCATGATAAGTTCTGAACGAGGCAAAACTTCCCTGGCTTGCCCGGCTTGGAAACAAGAGATAGGGGGGCAGTTTGAAAGGGCCCAAGAACGCCCTCAATGGATTTCTTGTTGTATGGGTCCAGGTATTGTCCTTTGCTCAGCTCTTTATTTACTATATCTTTGAACATATCGGCATGCTCCTCAATGGAGGGATTATTGGGGGGGTAAGTGATGAATGAGGGTTTTTGATTTCGATGACAAAGCCATGTTGTAGGCCACTGGGTATGGATGGATATCTGCATATGAGACTGGAGACCGTGAGCCATGTCTCCCAAGCATCAGGATGGTATAGTGTGACCGCCCTATGGCTTCTGAGCTCTAGGCATGTTTGAGTCCCATGCTCGGTGTTGCCACATCCTGAGCATTCATGAAGGATGGTGGAGTGTTTGGTCCAACAATCAAAAGGACACTGCCAGTCTATGCACACTTGCTGGCCTTTGGGATTGGCGAGGGTTCCATCTGCATCTCTGGAGCAATGGGCGGGAGACCCATCCCATAATGTGTCACTGAGGCATCTTCAAATGTCATGCGGAAACTGCCCTAAGCACTTGGTGCATGCCAACCGATTGCCCTTGCTCTTGGAATTACACCATCTCAGTCTGGGGGAAGGGAACCGTGATGGCAGAGAGGGGGATGTCCTGTGTGCCCTCAGGGCAGGAGAAGATCGTTTGTGAATGTGGTGAATATGAGATGGGCCAGGAGATAAGGAGCGGGGATTGTGGCTTGGTCTGCGCTGGTAGCGATTGTCCCAAGTGTGTCTCGCAGGCTCATTGGGGTGTGGGTGACCAGACATGTCAGCCCTTTGCATGAACTCAAGCAACTGGAGCATCAGGCAAATGCATTGCGAGTTTGGGTGGGCACGATTGCAATGAGATGCAAGTGTGCAGGGGTGCACAGTTGCATGGGAAGTGTGATTGTGCCAATATGACCACGATGAGGGTGTGTGGGAGTGGGGTTGAGAGTGAAGGATGCCAGAAGAGGAGGTACCCAGTTAGTTTGTGTGTGGGACATGCACTAAAGGGATCTTACCTGGGTCTTGATACACTGCTCATCCAGCACGCATATTTCATCCAAGATGGAGCTCATTAGATGATTATTGATGAGGGTAAGGTCATAACCTCTGCCAGCCTTGAGCTCATGATGCCAGTCCATGTGGACCTGTGAAGCATATGTGAGAATGGTCCTTTCCCCTAGGGGGAGTTGGATGTAAGGGTGGGTCTTGAGGAACCAGAAGAACTGGGCTAGGATGTCCAAGTTTTCTGCTGGCCAGTTGGCTCTCTTTGCATGCTCCAAGAAGCAGTTTTTGGCTTGAAGAAAGTCAGAGAAGGGGAGTTCATGGTCAGGGAGAGCATTCTTGGCTGCACGGATGGAGGAAATGGAGTGAACAGTGAGATGGTCATCAACCTTGGATATGTTGCAAGCATGCAACTGTCGTCTGCACGATGGACTGGTTCGTGCCAGTTCGCAAGACCGGCCTTACTTTATGGTTACGTACATGTTCTTTACGCTCTTACGTTCATGATCCCACACGGGGATCTCCCCCCGATTCATCTTCTTATGCCACTGATCCCCATGCCATTCACAGAACCGTCCTCTATTTATGGGAACATCCTTACATAGTGATGCACCACACGGCAACCTCAGGGTAAGGGGTTCGCCACCCCTTTATGCCCTCGGTGCATTTATGATAAGCAGTACTTACGCTATAGGCTAGACATTATCGTACGATACGGGCCCTAAGCCCTAACGATTATGTAACATTATGTAGAAACGTCTATATAATGCCTGAGAGCCTTCGCTGGTCCTCCAGCTTAGTCTCTTGGGGTTTACCCCTCAAGTTCGATGACCAATACAAGAGCAGCCTCGCCTCCGGATAGCCTCCGGTTCGGCATATGGATTGTTACTACACGCACAGCTCTCACTGGGCTCACCATGCTCGCCCCCTCTTTATCCCTTGCCCGGCCTCACAGCCATGTTCTCTCCCTTTTCTCTTATGCTTATGATTACGCTTATGTCTCTACGGCGACCTATCAGCTACAGAGGTCACGTCAACGGCCTCACTCCCACATTCAGCCTTGAGGGTTGTTTCAGGATATGCCAAAGGTGTCATCTGCCTGCGACCTGTTGTGATGCTTTGCCATGTCAAGGCAGCCTGCGAGGGAGAAATACCATAGCTCTATGTAGTCGAAGGTGCTGAGTTTCTGTAGGGCATATTGGGAGGGCGGGAGGGACAGAACGTCTGGGACTGGGGAGCCAGGCACGAAAACGTTCATTTTGGGCTTCTTTTGTTCGGTTTCCTGGCAGATTCGCTCCTCTTCCTCCACTGTGGCTAATTCTTCCTGCTCGCGCATGATGCGCTGCTCTAATTCAGCTTCCTTTGCCTGCCTGGCCTCCTCCTTGCATTGCTCGTTCCATGCCATGATGCACGTGTTCTGTTCTGCCTGCCAGGCTGCAATTAGGCGCTCTACCACCTGGTCCTTGTCTTCGTTGTATGTGGCGCAAAGAGCATTCCGGATGATGGTGAATTCTATGCCCCTGTAGTTGGGCATCACTTCGAGATTGGGGTCAGCCATGAGTCTTAGTGTGCAGGCGGATGGCAAGGCTCTGAGATTTTTGGGGGGTTGGCGACCAGTTTGGGGAGCGGAAGGGAGAAAGGAGTGTGAGAACTACACTGGGAAGTGTGGTGATGAAAACGGCAAGGAGTGCAGCTTGCAATGCTTGCACGAACTAAGGGAGTGGCAGCAGAGAAAGAGCTGACAGCGCCACTTGTCCTCGCTCGGCCAAAGACGGAGCTCTGGGACTCCGCTCGTTCCTCGCTACGTAACAGAGCATTACACTGAAATACGAGCTAGCGTTTGTTTGGCAAAAGCCTTGGAATCAAACAAACCTCTTGACAACACGTGACTTTGAAATTCTTCCACTCCCAACATGGCACTCTGTCTGTCCAAGCGTGTCCTCTGTGCCACGTCAGAGCCCATATACGCGTGTGTTCGCTCGCATTCGACCTCACCCTATGGCCGGTCACACATCCAGAAGAGACACCCCCGCTCATTACCCGCCCCCGTCGTACCCCATTTTCTCCAGCACGTCACCCGCGCCGACGGATCCACGTTCACGCACTGGACGACGTCCCCACGATCCAAGATCATACTCACGCGTGATACAACCAACCATCCACTCTGGAACGCGATGGAACGAGTGAGCGGTGCCTCTTCGGAGAATAGCCAGGACGAAGAGGAGGAGGGGACGGGTCGTATGACGCGGTTTAAGAGACGGTTTGGTGAAGAGATTGCGGCGGATCAGTGGCTCGAGTTACAGACGGGAGTGGAGGGTGAGAAGGAGCCAGCGATGGCCAAGGAGAGACCGGCCAAGAGTGGAGGTGCGAAAAAGAAGTGAAAAAGGTGATTCGTTTGTGTTTGTGACGTGGAGATGGGTCTTACCTCCACCCCACTTGCAGTGTGTCATCGTGCTGGTTTCCTACTGGACATGTAGTGGCATCCAAATCATGAGATACTTAGACTAACACGCGTCAGAGTGCCTTAATGGATGGTGGAGACGCAATGGAGACTGTACGCCAGTCTCTAAAACCTCTCGTATGTGTGATGTCCGTCCAGTGTCCACCTGATCTCCCCAACGCGCAGTGCGTATCTACCCGACCACCTACAGGTTCTCTGACATGGCGCAGAGAATGCGCTTCGATAGGCAGTACAAGTTGCATCGAACATGGAACCTTCAAGGACCTTTGCTATCACCCGCATAGGTTGCCTCGTGTGTTCCTAAATATGTACATTCGAAGATCTCATATTCGGGAACTGATGCCTTCAGCTCAACATGTGTCATACGCCAGGCTGCCCAGCCCACCCGTCATCATCTCTATATTTAGTCTACTATGCGCCTCCTACATCGGGTCTTGACCCGCGCTCTCTCCCTGTTCAACCATGCTCATAGTTGGTCCCAACTCGACTTGCGATGTCTGTACGGAAAACTACATGGATGGAGCACGTATGCCCCATGCTATCCCTTGCGGTCACATCTTTTGTCGAACGTGAGTATACAATAAAGAAGATTCACCCCCACGCCAGCAGAGCTGACAAAAAGGTACTAGATGTCTCGACCGGATGTACCCTCAATGTCCCCTTTGTCGTGACGAGTTCTCGTCTAGGGATATCCACCGACTCCGCGTGGACGGCGACATTCCAGGTTCGACGACGGTGCCGCAGCAAGTCGATACACAAGTCCAGCACCTGTTGGACAGCATCTCAAAAGCGGCACGCCCGCGCGCTACGGTCGAAGAAATGCAGCGGGTCATCGACCAGTGTGATGCGTATCACAACGCACAGCCAGACAGCAGACTGGTACATGGTCGCCCGCGACCCCTTCTCCAACACCTGACTGCTTTTTTCAGAAGACCTCTCTCGGTGTCAGTTATCTGCTTCTGTCCACCCTGCTGGCAGCGCAAAGAAAACTGCTCGCGCAGGCTGACCAGCTCTCCGAACTCACTGCCACAAGGGACGACATGTGCAATCACCTGACCATGGAACGCGATGCCGCACAACTTCAGCTGCAACATTTAGAACGGGCGCGGCGTGAGGAGCAAGAATCGGCCCGGAGGAACCAGGAAGCGTTTCAAGTCCTGTACGACAAGATGAATGCATTTTGGAAAACGTCAGTCATCCCTTCAGAGTACTGTCCCAATCACTTGAGTGGCCTTGTGCTGACCTGAAGCGTTTGCTCCACAGTAAAGTAGGTTGTGCGAACACGTGCTAATGCGACATGTGTTGCATCTGACTTGCGTGCGCAGGTGGACTCGACCAAGCACAAATACCAGTCCTTGCGCAAAGAGCTCGAACGGTTACGCGAAACGAACCAGACGGCGACACCTGACAAGGTCGAGCCGCCTCTCATCCCACTGTACGTCTTCCGATTCGCGTTTTCCTGAGAGTTGGATTCTGGACCTGCGGCGACAGATGGGTATATATTGTTCTCGGTTTCAACGTCATATTGTCGGTAGCGGCGCTTGGTTATTTCTTATTTTCGATTGCTTCCGATGTACTGTCGCAGCTGTGTGCGAAATGAGAGACCTCGACGAGAGGTGCTCTTTCCCCGTTCCTCGAATCCGAGCTTTGGAGAGGTACTTGAAACGGGACTCAATATTTTCATGATTTTGTCCAATTTCGATCCGACATGCCTTGAAGCGATCAAACTACAACTGATAACTGAGCGGGGGAGCTAGACGTGACCAATATCGTACAACACCGTTCACAACCCAGATCGGACGTCCGACTGGGCTTAATCATGCCGCCATTTCATGCATAAAACCCTTCAAGACTGAACTGCCTCGCCTCCTTACCCTCGCGTGCCCATCCAACGAAATCCGCCGTCAACAAAGCAGCCCTCAAGAACAAAGATCCGTCCAGTGACTCTGCCCCCTCCAACTCGGTACCCTTGAAGTAGCCTGCAGAACGCCTCCCATAGAGGGTGTCAAAATGGGCAAACGCACGCTGAATTTTGATGACGTGATCGTAGGGATGGGTGATCGCCGACTGCAAAATGGGCAGGAACGGATTCGGAGTGGGCGTCGTTTCGCTGGTGAGGGGCGTCCCCGGTGCGGGGGTGGTGGCGACGGAGGGCTCGACTGACGTGGTCGTCATAAAGGACTTGATGTTCAAGGCAGGTCGACCGCGCATGATCCACCACGTGAGGACGGTGACATGGTACCCACGCAAGAGAAGGGCTTGCGAGCGTGGAGAAAGGTATGCAATAATCGAAGGAAGGAAGAGACTCGAGGTCACCAAATGCATCCTGTCCAACATGCAGGTCAATTGAGGGTGTTCAACACCATTATGGACATGTCAAAGGATTGTCACGCACAGGAAAAAGTCGGCTTGGAAGCCCTTTGGCCTCGATCCGCCGACTCCATAGAGCAAGGAGGTTAGCCAGATAAGCTCCTCCATTTTGCGCCCGATTTCATCCGGTTGGTTCAAATCGACGGTCCATTGCTCAGCATGTTCCCTGACTAAGGGGAAGTTTTCGACCAGTATTTCCCCAAATTGATTGGCAAATTCTTCAGGTGACTTGCGATTCACGCTGAACCTGTCGTCCTTTAAAATGCGTGCCAAGATGTCGAAAGCGTGTACACCGCTGGTCTTGGACACGATAGGAATGTTGGTTTTACCTGTGACGTCCAATGCAAGAAGAGAAAGGCGGTTTGCAATGTTGTCCACAACGTCCGTCGGACCGGGAGCAAAAAGGGATTGGGGGATCCCCCCCTTGACGCGCACGTCGTGCACCGCAGCCATGGCGAGGCCTTGGAAGGTTTGATTTAGCGTACTTACCGCCGTACAGTATGTCACATAGCATACCTTCGACTAACATGCCTTTCAGACCAAACTCAAGTCCATATCCAACATGGATCAGAGGGTGTAAGAGGCCATCAAAGAGACGTGCCAGCATTTCGGGCTGTGATTTCGCATCCCTTCCTTTCTGGAAGTTGTACTTTTCAGAGAAGACAAACCCTTCGAGGGTGCTTGCGGCACCCTTTTCAGCAACTTGCTTGGAAAAGAAGGAAACATAGCCCTGATAGTATCTTGTACGTGTGTCGATTGGGCATGTTCTGGTGTAAAGTATATGGGGACTTACTTTTCATCGCTTAAGTGGTCAACGAAGTTCTCTTCAGTGATGGGCTCGGGAGACGGGACCACAGGGCGCTGAATGCGAGCGTCACGCTCATAGTAATCCCTGATAATTGCCGCGGGTCCACCTAGAGCATAGATCGCAATTGCGCGATGCGTGATATGGCTAAGTACGCGTCAACATTATTTTTCGCCAATGAAGAACCTGATCAAAGATAAACATACTTGTGGAAACGCATGTCATTAAAAAAAATATGATAGCGCTTGTGATTATCCTTAAGGACCTCCTGGAGAGCAGCGAGTAACTCCAAGTTTGCCCCTGGGAATCTCTGTGGGGAAAGCGGCGAAGGAGGAAGGCATGGTACAGAAAAGAGTTCGTCAAGCTCTTGGTGTGTTGTACTGCTGGTTGACATGGTGAAGATGGCTACCGCTGCTCTCAATGTGTCTCCCTGCGCCCCTTTTATGGCCTGTGATCCAGGCCGCAACGCCACTACCTTTCCAGCGACTCATCAGCGATATCCGCATCGCCTCGCTAAGATGGAGACGACCTGCTGGTAACCTGCTCACCAATCTTGGTCTGTACAAGGCAGCAAAGTTACGGATCGTGAATAATCAGGAAGGGGGAATTGAAACTCAGTCATTCCGTCACTGAGGTGTGCAGACGGCAAGTGGAGACGCTGGACGATGGGTCTAGTGACCCTCAGTCGGAGGGATCGCGCGAACACGACGACGTTGACAAACGCGCATTACACGTTGATCACTAATTCGGTCACGTGCATCTTAATACTGGGTGCAGGAGATCATGTTAGGAATTCCTTCGAATCCATTTCTGACTCGAAAATCCAAGTTGATTCTGCCTTGACATAAGGTCCATGTCTTAACAAGGGAAACGTGAGCCCAATGCGGCAGTGTATACACGTCTATGTTGGATACCTAACCATGATTTTAGTTGGTGGATATGACGAGCTGTATGATGGGATGGCCATACAGAGCGAGCTGGATGAGATGAGTCGGACGCCTCCGCAGGAGACCTTTCCGGATGACTGCAACAGAATGACCACTCTTAAAGAATTGAACAGATCGAAATTCACTATAAATTCGACCTACTCTCTCGACTGTTCGATTGCAGTGGCACCTCCTTTTGTCATCCGCCGTAGCATACATGTTGAAAGGTGCCCCGTGGTATGCCCTTGTGTAGGATTCGGTACGTACCCGGTGTCATGAGCCATCGTCGCGACGTTATTGGTCAGAGTCGTGGAAAAAGTTGTCGAGAACTGTTTACGTTTCTCACTGGATGTCACGAAGCTATGGAAGGACCCGGAGGACGTCCTGGGCAACCCAGCGCAAGGAAACATCAATAGCCAATGCTGTTTTTGCGGGGAGCGTCCTCCTCCCTCTCTTTCTTCCATTTGCCAGCCCGCTTTTTCAGCTCTCCGAGTTTGTACCGCCACAAGTGATTTACTCGAAGGATCTTGTTCCGCTGTTGCTTGCTCCATGGACGTCTCCGAGTACCCAGTATCGCACCCTCTCGCGCCTACTCCAATCGGTCCTACTTTTCCGTCTCCCGAAGGACACCATACTCCCATGTTACCTTCTGTGGATCGCTATCGGGTTGTCGAGAACTCTGTTCGGTTTCCTACTCTCCCGTAGTGTAGGTTGGGCCTACCCGCGCTTATTCAATCACTGGGCACTGTACGAATCAATTGGTGGATGTGGACCTTCGCTCGTGACCTATCTGCTTGTCTGCGGAGTGTGTCCAAATCTCAACATGTTACTCGCGCACCTCAGAGGGTACAGATGGGAGGTGACCGAGTCGCTGATCTTGTTGGTCATGTGCACTCTTCTTGCCGTTCTGGATCATGCTCCATGGACGTATAGTATTGCCGTTGCGTTTGCTATGATCATCATCAGCTTTCGCGCCATTTTAACTGCCTGTCATCCACCCGAGACGACTTACTCCCCTCCCGACCCAGATTCACGTCCAGGGTCGGCTCATAAACGTTTCCGTGCGGAAATTCAGATAGCCCTCCTACTCCTCGTCTTCATCTCGCTACCCAGCATTCTATCTGGCTTTCTGACGAGCCCATCCACCTTCCAGATGCCACCACCATCAATGGACGGCGCGCCCTTCCTCGAAATCCTCATCCTCTCGTATCCAAGACCGAACGATACCCCTTCCTCTTCCGACCAACCCTCGATTCTGTCCCAGACCATCGCCTCGTACCTTCCCTACGTATCCTCTTCCACAGCGCTCTCCGTCTTTACACACGCGAAACTATTTACACACTCCTCTTTTACGAACGCGAAACAACAATTCAAAGACACGGCTGTCACGTTTTACGCGGACGAAGATTCGCATCCCGACGCGCATCTGAGTCAGTATCTCCACCTTTCAGAAGCCTTTAGGTGGGTCACTGAAAAAGGCGCGATGGCCCCCGAATGGGTCATGGTCGTCGAGGACGATTTCCCCATATGTGGGGAATGGGGATGGCAAGGGGTCCTAGGTGTCATGCAAGCGCTCCAGCGGGGACACAACACCCCCTCTCCCGAAACCACCAAGGTCTGGGGTGGGTTCATAGGAACTGGCGGCAGGTGCGTGTCTCTCTCGGTCTATCTCCAGACCCCAATGTCGAGTCTGATGACTCTACAGTGGTTTGATCTTCCACCGTACGCTCCTCCCAATCCTCGCAAACACGCTCCGCCTCCACGCCCTTACCAATTCCCCGTTCATGGCACGTCGTCCCGCGGACGTCATCATGCAAGACTGCCTCTTAGGAGTCGATCCACTGTGTCCCACTGCGCGTTCCTCCAAAGATATCGCCGAGGGTCAATGGCTCAATCCTAGGCAACCAACTATGGTAATCACGTCGCGTCTCGTCATGGACCACATCGGCGGACACGCAAGCACCGCGATGGGGAGAGTGTACGGCTCAGATAAGTGGAGATGCAGATGGAGGCATCCATTTCACGGTCGTCCAGAAGTAACTGTAGTGCCTGTTTGACGGTCATCTACAATGTCGT
>JBBPTE010000458.1:0-18176 GCA_038093935.1 Tylopilus cf. pallidocervicolor | reverse complement strand
TAGTCAACTTAATCAACACCAAACTCACAACCAAAATCACTAACTCATCCAACACCAGCCCCCTTGTCATCCATGCTTTACATCAACTTCCTGAAAAAATCCCTGGAAAACTTCACAACCCTCTCTTCAAATGGGCATATGATGGAGGAATCCTTACCTTCCAAGGCCACATGTATATCCCTGACTCTAGAGACCTCCAAAGAACTGTAGTCCAAAAACACCATGACCACTCTACTGCTGGATACCCTGGCAATCTAAAGACATGACAATTAGTAGCCTCTGAATTCTGGTGGCCAGGGCTTGCCTCTTTTATCTGCAAATATATCAAAGAATGTGCTGTGTGCCAGCAAAACAAAACCAACACCCACCCAACTCATCCTCCTCTATCACCAATAAAGTCCCTGTCCACCCAACCCTTCCAACAAATCTCCTGTGTATTATGCCTGTTCTGGATAGGGATGAGTATAGCTTTAGGTAGCAGTGGCAAGGAGAGTCTGAGGACTAGAGGAGCTGTTGACCTTCTAGTGGGGGGGTGTCTGGAACACAGAGGTTACAGCTGGGGACATGGGTGAATCTGAGGTTATATTTGGATAGGTCAAGCAGCCATCTGGCTTGCTGATGATTGAGTTTTTAGGGTTGTCAGAAGTAGGTTAGGTTTTTATAGTCAGTGAAAACCTAGACCAGTTCAATTGAGCCAAGGAGATAGTGTCTCCAGGCAGAGAGGGCTTGTATTACTGCAAGAAGTTCTCAGTCATAGATGTTGTAGTTTTATTCTGCAAAACTGAAGGTTTGGGAAATGTAGATGCAGGGATGCCATTTGCTATTTGAATCTATTTGGAGAAGGACTGCTTCAGATGCATGCTTAGATGTGTCAGTGGCAATGATGAAGGGTTGGAAGTAGTCAGGCATGCAGAGGGTGGGTTCAGAGGTGAAGGTGACTTTGAGCTGGTTGAAAGCTAGTTGACATTCCTTTGTTCAGGTCCGGGAATGGTTTTTCTCAAGGAGGAGTCTAGCAATGTTGGATTAGTGGGGAACAAATCATCAGTAGAAGTTTGCAAATCCCAAAAAGGAGCATACATCTTTGACTGATGTAAGACTGGGCCATTTAACTATGCCAGCGACTTTGACTGGATCTATGGTGATTTCTCCAGGTTGTATGATCATTCCTAAGTATTCTACTTCCTTGGCAGTGAAGGTGCATTTCTCAAGTTTCAGACATAGATCAAGTTCCTTCATTCATTGAAGGACTCATTTGGTTCATTCTTAGTGGATTTGATTGTCATTGGAAAAGATAAGGAGGTCATCCATGTAGATAATGAGCCATTCTTTGACAATTATATCTCAGAATGAGTTATTCATGAATCATTGAAAGGTGGGGAGGGGAATTGGTGAGTCTGAAGAACATTACAGTTGGTTCAAAGAGTTTCCGGTGTGTGATAAAGGCTGCCTTCCATTGGTCTCTGTCTTTGATGTGGATATTGTTGTATCCCCATTGTATGTTGAACTTGGAGAAAACTCTAGTGCCTTTCAATTTGTCTATGAGGTCTCCTATGAGGGGCAGGAAATATGCATCCCTTATGGTGTATTTGTTGAGGTATCTATAGTCCTAGCAGGATTGGAGGAATCCATTCTTCTTTTTGACAAAGAAGAATGGAGAGGCTTGGGGAGAGTTGGAGGGTCAGATTTTCCTAGTTTTTAGATGTTCATTAATGAAATCATTGGTGGCTTTTCTTTCATTGGGAGAGAGGGAATACAGTTTGCTGATTTTCAGCATAAAGGATTCAGTGAGGTTTATGGTGTGGTTGTAAGGTTGCAAGGGGAGAATGTGGTCAGTGGCTTCTTTGGTAAAGATGGGGGTGAACTCTATGTTAAGCTTGACCCAGGTAGAAGCAAGCATAGCCTTAGGTGGAGGTGTGGGAGCAACAAAGGGGTCAGGGGGAATGACTAAGGAGTCACAACTAGAAGGCTAAGGACCATCAACCTGCTAGCATTGAGCAGGAAGGTAACAACAAAGGTTGTTCTAAGGTTCAATGAGACTAAGTGCTGTTAACCTTCTAGCGAGGAGAAGGGAAGCGAGAGACTAATGAGTTTGTGGGGAGGAGGGCAACTAAGGGAGCCAACCACAAGGTTCAACAGGAGAACCAGGTGTATTCCTAAGGAAGAACTAGCTAAGGAATATGGGTAGTTCTACGGGGTTTATATACTGTTGGGGTATCTTGTATTGGTAATCAATTGGAAGGTCATGGAAGGTAATAGAACAAGTATGAGTCAATGGAGGAGAGTAAGTGATGACAAAGCAAGTGAGTAATTGACTGATAGTAACTAAAGAGAAAGAGATAATTGGCCAATGATGAAGTAAATGAGATGAGTCATCATGAAGGGAAACAATTGTTCAAGAAAAGAGAAGTGTAGACAGGGTCACGAGATGGTGGGAAGCAAGAATGAGGGAGTTATAACATTACCCCCCTGTTATCTCCAAAGATTCTCAAGCTTTGACTTACTAATCCCTCAGTCTGCAGTTGTAGAGCTTGTAGTTGGTAATAGGATCCAGTCTGTTCTGCTTGATCTCCAGCCAGGTATACAGGAATTTCCAGGTAGGATACCCTGTCAGGTTAGAGAGGGTGTCGGTAGGGTAGTCAAGTTCCTTGAGGAGGGAAATCTTGGCTGGATTATATGGCAATTCAGGTGGGATTTTGGTATGGGAAGAGACTTTGAGGTCGAGTGAGTTGTAATGGGTGGCAGTTGCTGCAAGCTGTGTGATGGCATCAGAAAGGGTCTTGGGATGGGGGGTGTCAGGACAACAAGTGAGAGGTGGAGATGTAAAGTTATGGGATTCATTCAGGTCAGAAGATAGTGTCATAGGTTGGAAAAGGACAAAGGCAATGATCTGGGGTTTAGGTGATAGTGAAACTCCTATCATATTGGTTTTCTTGGAGGAAGGGGGTGGGGATCATAAATGGGGGGTGAAGATGGGACAGAATAGAGATGATGGTATAGTTTGGGGGTGAGGGGAAGTTCCTCAGCTAAATTTGACACATAGTCCCTAGGATCTTCCTTTCAAGTAGGGGGTGACATGGTGATCTTCATTGGATGAGTCAAACGAGCTCCATCCGGTGTGGGGATATTGCCTTTTCAGGATGCAATAACCCCAGATACAATTCCCAAGTGTGTGCCTGGGGGTGGTTCAGTTGCATTTGGGGCAGGTATAGCATCTACAATGGGGTTTGTTATGGCTGAGGCAGTGACAGTGGAGGCAGAATGTCCAGTATTGAACATGAGACTCAGAGAGGGGTTCATTGTCCTGGTTTGGGTATAGATCTGGAGCAGACAAGGGGATGAAGTTGGTGATGGAAGAGATGGCGAGGGTGTGAGATAGCGTGGGGGATTCTATCCCTTGGTCTCAAAGGAGGCCATCAATCTGGTTGATGGTGTTGTCTAGTTTGAGTTGGTTCATGGCAGAGAGGAGGGCATGATGGAGGAGGACATCAGACTGTTGTAGTAGAGTAAAGGTGGTGGTGACGTATGCAAGGGTGGGAAGTTCATCCATGAAGAACAGGATGCAGTTGCAGATGGCCATTTGGTAGGTGTAGGCATTCCGAAGGAAGCCCAATGGAGAGTTGGGGTCAATAGAGGAGTCAATGGCTAGGGTGAGGTGGGAGTCTATGAGGCCAGTGTCTAGAAGGAGATTTTCATTGCTGGACATAGGGGTGAGGTTATGACCATAGAATACATAGGGAGAAATGAAGACTAGCAGGGTAGAATTGTCAAGAGTGGCCCCAATGATAGGAACACATGGAGAGGCTGAAGCAACCTAAAACCTTGAATGATGTCGTAGACTTCAGTTGCCTTGTAGGACTTGGACTAGGATGAGAGTATAGCGACGGTACTGCTGAACACTAGGTTTCAGGGAATATACCAAGAGAACTAGACTGAGGACTCAGCCTTGCTAGCCTCTGGTTTATATATTGATGGTGTGTGGCTATGCTACTACCAGAGTGGCATGTCTAAGGTGAGTCTGTATGTCTAGACTAGCCAATAGCGTTTTGAGCTCAGGACATGTCAGCGCCTGAGTAAGCATGTGAGTCATGTTGACAGAGCCATGACTGCGGAATGAGTAAGTGCGCACTGCCAACCCAACGAGGCAGCGCAGTAATTAAATAAGAAGAGATGGAAATTAAATAGAAGTGCATAGCCTGGCTATGGCAGAATGGAAGAGAAGCCATCAAGGCTGTGAAGTGGAAATGAAAAGATGGCTGAGATCTCCGTATCCTAGATCTGAGATCTGGATCGGGCGAGGGTCTCAGTGCCAGACAAAACCTAGTGATCCCGAGTCCCGGTGTGGCAAGACTGCAGGTCCTACTGTGCACTCTTGTGCCGGGTCTGTGAAGTGAAAGATAAGATAAGATGTGTCCGTGTTCGCAAGAAGAGAAGAAAAGAAAAGTAACGCTAAGTCCGTGTTGTGTTGTAGTCCGTTTGCAACACTACCCCCCTTCTATGGATTGACTTCCAGGCGATTGAATGGTACTTCCTGGGGAAAGCGGATCTCGTTTACAGGGTCGTGGGTAGGTTTGAATAAAAATAAGAAATCAGCAGGGTCAATAGAAAGGGATTGGGGGGCGGCAGGGTGGGATCTATGAAATTTGGCAATCAATGCCTTTGTGTGTGTAAGGTTCCCCATGGGTTCCCACGTCCTATCAGTCTCATCGTAGCCCTTCCAATGGATTAAATATTCTAGTCGACGTCCCTTGTAGCGTGAGTCGACAATGAAATTGACTTCCCACTCGTTATCTCTGTCTTCTGTGACTAGCACGGGTCCTGGTCGGTTTGCGCTTTGGCCATCTAGGCGTTCTTTATAAGGTTTGATCTGGGAGATGTTGATCGTGGGGTGTATGCGCATAGTGCAGGGTAGTCGTAACATTACTGCATTGGGTCCGGCCAATGCCGTGATGGTATATGGGCCTAGCCACCTTTCAGTTAGTTTCTTGCTAGCCCTCGTTAATTTAAGGTTCGCTGTGCTAAGCCAGACTTGCTGGCTGACAGTATAAGTTGGTGCCTCAGACTGATGTCTATCTGCTTGACGTTTCATGTGTTCCTGTCCATGGACGATGTTCTGCTTTACCTCAGCAAGAAGCTTGAGGAAGTCATCAGTGGTGGGTGCTTTGCTTTATGCAGCTGATGGGGTAGAGGGTCCTGCCCAAACAGGGTAAGGGTGTGTCACCTCAAAGGGTGATCGTTTCGTGGCTGAGTGCTTCTTGTTGTTGATGGAAAACTGAGCGATTGAAAGCCAATTGGGCCAATCACTTTGTTGATCAAAGCAATAAATACGTAAGAATTTGCCAACTTCCTTGTTAACAATCTTGGATTGTCCATTGGTCTGTGGATGGAAGGAAGTGGATAATTTAGTTTCTATACCAAGCCTGTGGTTGACTTCTTTCATGACTTCAGATGCAAATTGGGGTCCGCGATCTGAAGTGATCGATCTAGGGAGGCCATGGTGTTTCCACACATGGTCCATAAATAATTTGGCAGTTTCTATGGTGGAGATCACCTTGGTGCAAGGGATCAGTTCTACTTCTTTGCTAAATCGGTCTACCACCGTCAAGATGGTGTTGTAACCCTGGGAGAGGGGAAGGTCAGTGATAAAATTGGTGGTAATATGTTCCCAGGGTCCGTCAGGGACTGGTAGCGGTTGAAGGAGCCCACTAGGGGCCTGATTTGTACCCTTGTGCCTCTGGCATGCATCACACCTGGCGACATACTCCTTGACCATTGAGGTCATGCCTGGCCACCAATAGCTGCATTGCAGCAACTCTAAAGTTTTGTCGTGGCCCGGATGTCCAGCAACCAGGAAGTCATGGCATGTTTGGATGACTTGCATCCATAATAAGTTAGAGTTTGGGACATATAATTGGCCATCAGGGTTGGATAGACAGCTGTCTCATTCTTCTTTTACGTTGTATCTTTTCACGAGTTCTTGTATATCTCTTTCAGATATTTTGCATGTTTTTAAGAATATTTTATGTCGTAGGGATGCCCCTTCATCAGTGATCGAGACCGTGGTTGATCTAACCATCTCCGGGGAAATGACGTAAACCTGCTGAACTACTATCTGTTCGGAGGGGATAACGGTTACCCCTTTGTTGTCATCTTCTATTCCTATTGCATGATCCTCTCATCTAGAGAGGGTGTCAGCTTTCACCATGGAAGCTCCTGGCTTGTATACCCATAAGGCGTTGAATCTAGATAAATATTGGGCCTAGCGTGCTTGTCTCCTGTTAAGGTCTTGTCTTTTCATGAACCATTGGAGATTTGCATGATCATTCCAGATTTCGAAGGGTTGTCTAGCCCCTTCCAGGTAGTGGCACCATTATTCTAGTGCTTGGATCACCCCTAGCATTTCTTTATCTATGATTGGGTAATTCCGTTCCTGGTCAGTCATCGAATGGCTAGAATAGGCAACTGGGTGCCACTTTTCATCTTTTAATATCGAGAGCACTGCTCCTGTTGCATAGTCCGAGGAATCACTTTCTAGATGGAATTGGCAATCTATGTCGGGGTATGCCAGGATCGGTGTAGTGGTGAAGCAGGTTTTAAGTGTGTTGAACACTTCTTGTTGGACTTTTCCCCATAAGAAAGGAGTGTCTTTCTTCATTAGGTCATTAAGTGGTCTAGCCACCTTTGAGTAGTCTTTAATAAACCTTTGATAGAAGTTTGCCAAGCTCATGAAAGAGCAGACTCTACAGAGGTTTTTTGGGGCGGGCCACTCTAGGATTGCTTTCACCTTTTCGTTGTTCATTTTAATTCCATCCTTTCCTACTATCATGCCTAGGAAGTCTACTTCAGTGGCACAGAAAGTGCATTTCTCAGGTTTAATGAATAAATTGTTTTCTTTGAGCCTGCAAAGAACTTCGAGCACTATTCAGTCATGCTCAGCTTGGTCATCGGTCTTGGTGAAGATCATTAGGTCGTCTATGTAGACGATTACCACATCGTCCATATCGGCAAAGATCTCGTTCATCATTGCCTGGAAGGTAGCCGGGGAATTGCATAACCCAAAGTACATTACTAGGGGTTCGAATGCGCCTTTAAAACAGATGAAAGTGGCTTTCCATTTGTCTCCTTCCTTGATTCGGATGTTGTTGTATCCCCACTGAAGATCCATTTTCATGAATAATTTAGCCCCATTTAGCTTATCTACTAGTTGTGAAATGAGGGGCAGCGGGTAGTTGTTTTTGACTGTGTGCTCATTTAGGTATCTGTAATCTTGTACCATGTATTTCTTGCCATCTTTCTTTGGAACAAAGAACACTGGTGAGGTTTGAGGCGACTTAGAGGGCCGTATGTACCCCTTTGCTAATTGGTTGTCAAGGAATGCCTTAACCTCTTCTTGTTCTGTTACTGATAAGGGAATGAGTTGTTCCTTCTTCGGTATGAAAGATTCTTTTAATTCTATCGCGTGGTCCCATGGTTTCCTCACGGGCATTCTTTCAGATTCCTTTTTTGAGAACCATCTGTAGTATTTTTGATATTCCTTGGAAACCAGTTCCTCAAAGGTTTTCTCATTAGGTTTCCTCGTTTGTGCTTCTAGCACTCTAATCGTGGCCTGTACTTGATACTGCAGGTCTTCCTCTTCCTTTTCCAGAATTCGGAGGAATACTGGCTTATCCTGTAGGCGGTGGCAATGGCATGGACATCTTGTCATTTTTACAGTCCCTTTGGTCCAATCTATTTCTGGGTTGTGCCTTTTTAGCCATTCATATTCTAGAATGAATGCATTCTTTTCCAGATCGGTTACTTCGGCTGTAACTTTTTCGCGATGTCCTTGATATTTCACAACCAGTTCCGCCACATGGGTAATACTTCCTGCGGAGTTCTTTGTACCGTCCACGTTATACATGGGGATGTCATGTTGGAGTTTAAATAGAGGAAGGTTGGCGCGTTGCATCCAGGTTCGGTCTATAAATATGGCGTTTGCACCGCTATCTAGCAGAGCTTTGGTTTTAATGTATTTTCCTTCGGACCGCTGGTTGAAGGGTGCGATATGGATCTGTAGGAGGATTTCACGATCCTGATGGAGCATGCAAATGAAGATGTCGTCGGGAGGGAGATCTTCATCGGCTACATGCAGGGAGGTAGAAGGGGAATTAAGCACCGGTTTATCGTCCTGGCCAGGCTTCTCAGAAGGCCCCCCTGACGGCTGAGTTGAATCAAATAAGTTAGCCGAAACTCGTATAGTAGGGGAAAATTGTTCAGAGGTGTCACTATCGGAAGTGTCCGGCTCTGTACATTCATCAACAGTAAGAAGGGAGAAACAGTTCAGCGAATCGGATATTTTTTGTGGGTTTTTATGTACGTATTTTGAAGAAAAAGATGAAGGAGGAAAGGAAATAGTCTGTTTATATGCACCAATGCCTATTCCAGTCCCAATCTGGTTTAGGCATCCCCTTTTCCCTGTTTGGCTGCCAGAGCCTTGTAATTGCGGAACCAGGCCCACACATTTTCAAAGTCAAGGCCCTGGATCGATGCCATGAAATTGCATTTTTTGCCCTTATCCTCTCTGGGAGGTGGGGTGGCATTGGAGTTTGTGCGGCTTCTTGGCATGGCATGCATGTTCTCTTGTGGAGTGAGTTTTTCATCTTCCCAGGACGTTGCTCCTTCATTGGTGGAGCGGACTTGTCGTGTTGGTGCTAACTTGCACCCTTTCCTATGTCTTTTGTCAGTTCTGATAGTGAACTGACATTCCGGGCAGCGGGAGTATTATTCTTCTTTGCATTCATAGGAAAGATGCCCTGTCTTCCCACAATTGTAACATACAAGGCTGCTTCTCACGGCATCTATATCCATTGCACTGGGGTCCCTCCCCCTGCTCTGGAATCTTGTTGTGGCAGACGCGGTTCCTTTCATGATTAATCATAGTAGGTCCACTTGTTCTCCTTGTTCTCAGAGATGTGCGATGAAAATGTCAAGGGAGGCAGGGTATCCATTAGTCATCATGTATCTTGTTGTAATTTTTGGGTTGGCAGCCTTGAAGAGGAGGTCGATACACTGTTTTTCCGACAGCTGTGCTGTTAGTTGGTGCATCTGAAACTTAGTCAAAAAGGAAGCCATGTCTGAACTTCCTTGTTTGAGTTCAAGCAGTTGCTGTTTATGCCATTCTTTGTCGTTGGCAGGGCAGAAGTGGAGGGCAAGATCTCTTTCTAGTTCTTCCCACGTGGGCCACCCGTGTGTGGCAACTGCTCTGATGATGGATCTGGCTAGAATCCCTGCTTGTCCTCCTTTTAGCCGTCCAATCATGGCCCGGACACTGGCTTCTCCTGCCAAGGCCACTAGGTTTTCTTGTTTCCACATGGTGACCTTGGTCCACCACTTGTTGAACTTTCATCCCCTTGTTCCGTCGTACTCTCCTGGGTCAGGGACTACCTTAGAGAATTTTGGTGCAGCAGGGACTCTGGGTACGGTGGGCACTGGGCCTCCTTGGGCTTGGGCTTGGAACATGGCCAGCGTGTTCTGTTGATTTGTGAGCAACTGTTGTTGCTGTGCTAGTAAGTTTGTTGCAGCGTTAAGCTGCACTTGCATGTTGTTGAAGGCTTGAAGCTGGGCTTCAAGCCATCCTTGTACGTTTGTGCCGAATTACACTTGTTCTTGGTTGCCGTCATTGATGAATGCAGTGATTGCTTCTTGAAGTTGTTGGGGGAGTGCATTTTGAGCCATTTTGTTAAAGCAAAAAAAGATGTATTTAGAAAAACTTCTTGTAATTAACCTGTGGTTGATCCCGTAATCTCTTTATACTATTGGGGACATGATATCCTGGTACTCCACCAAAGCCTATACGGTAGGCTTTTCTTTCATAGATGCGGCACTGTCTTTTCCTAGGCCCAGGCGGGGGAGGCAAAGGACTGGGCAATAAGGAGGTGAGCAGTGAAAGTGGCTCCTCAGGAGAAGGAGATCTGCTCCTCTTGGCAATGCAGTCTGGGAAGGCAGTGCAGCGTTCTTTGGATGAATAGCGGAGATAGGGTGGGCTCTCTTCTTGTTTGGGGAAAGGGTCGCGGCTCTCGTAAATCTCTTCTTCCTCTAACTCATCGAAGAGTTTGGGGAAGTTCTCTCTCGTAAGTGGCAGTGGGCTGGGGTGGAGGAAAGGTGACGATGACCCTTCTGGTGAGAAGTCATTGAGGTCGATTGATGGGTCTCTCTCGGCTGCAAGTCAGCGTTCTAGCTCTCACTCTAAGCTGTTGCGGATGTTTGATGACGTTCGTTCTAATGGACACTCGTTCTCCTGAGCTCCTTCTAAATGCTCTGAAAATCCTCTCGACAGCTCTCCACGTCCTATACCTGATGCCTCTCCTACTACCGGGGGTTCTTCTACTATGTTAACTGGTTGAGCTATGAGGGTGGCGATATGGAGGGCGTACTCCTCAAACTCCTCGGCTGTAGAGAACAAGGTTCTGTGGAAGCTAATTGGCACTTATGTCTGCTTGACAGTTAGCGACTGTACTTGATCCATTACATTTGTGTATGAAACAATGCACTCGTGGAATGCAAAGGTGAGGGAAGTAATGGTTAGTCTAGTTCTAATGAAGCAACCTAAAACCTTGAACGATGTCATAGACTTCGGTTGCCTTGTAGGACTTGGACTAGGATGAGAGTATAGCAATGGTACTGCTGAATACTAGGTTTCAGGAAATATACCAAGAGAACTAGACTGAGGACTTAGCCTTGCTAGCCTCTGGTTTATATATTGACGGTGTGTGGCTATGCTACTACCAGAGTGGCATGTCTAAGGTGAGTCTGTATGTCTAGACTAGCCAATAGCATTTTGAGCTCAGGATGCGTCAGCGCCTGAGTAAGCGTGTGAGTCATGTTGACAGAGCCATGACTGCGGAATGAGTAAGTGCGCACTGTCAACCCAACAAGGCAGCACGGTAATTAAATAAGAAGAGATGGAAATTAAATAGAAGTGCACAGCCTGGCTGTGGCAGAATGGAAGAGAAGCCATCAAGGCTGTGAAGCAGAAATGAAAAGGTGGCTGAGATCTCCATATCCTAGATCTGAGATCTGGATCGGGCGAGGGTCTCAGTACCAGATGGAACCTAGTGATCCCAAGTCCCAGTGGGGTGAGACTGCGGATCCTACTGTGCACTCTTGTGCCGGGTCTGCAAAGTGAAAGATAAGATAAGATGTGTCCGTGTTTGCGAGAAGAGAAGAAAAGAAAAGTAACGCTAAGTCCGTGTTGCGTTGTAGTCCATTTGCAACAGAGGCAGCAGAAATGGGGGTGGATGAATTGGTCGTGGGATTTGAGTTTGTATCTCCAGTGGGTGAGGACATCTTCCCACTTTTCTTTTCAGGTGAAATCAAAGCAAAAGATGAAGGGCATGAGGGGAAAAGACCTTTGGGTGAGCCTTTTTATAGTTCCAGAGGACAGTCTTGGCTGAGTGGAGTTCTTTTTCAGAAAGCCAGGAATCTTCTTCAGTAGAGTATTATTTTTATCAGATCAGGTAGTGGCGTGCTGTTGGAGGTCTGTAGTGTTGTACAGTTTTTTCAATTTCATAAGGTTCTTCATCATTGATAAGGTCAGGTGGTGGTTTAGGAAAGTTCGGTCTGTGTACATTGTTTTTTTGATAGGGTGATAACAAGGAGTCATGGAAGACATTGTGGATGTGCCAGATGGACAGAAGTTGGAGTTTGTATGTGATGGGGGATAGTATGGCAGAGATAGTAAAAGGTCCTTCTCTTTTAAGGGTGAACTTTGGGTTGGAAACAGTTCATTTGAGGTTTTTGGCTTTAAGCCAGACTTTATCTCCCTTTGAGAAGAATTTAAACATTATGAAGTTTCAGACTTTCATGGTTTGTCTGGTGAGGTCATGGGTGGTAAGGGCTTCATCTCTGGCAAGTGATAGGGCTTTGAGGCAGGATGGGTTGGAGCCACAGAAGATTTGAAGGTAGGTCTCAATTTCTTGGTTAACTCTTTCAGTTTCTCTGTTGGTCTGAGGGTGATATGCTGTGGATAGTGCAAGTTCATAATTCAGGAGTTTTCCAAGTTCTTTTGCAAGGGTGGAAGTGAACTGTGGACCTTGGTCAGATATGATCTTGTCATAAAGGGTGAATCTTCTGAAGACTTTGTTGAAAAAAAGAGTGATGATTCCTGCAGTGTTGATGGTTTTGTTGGTGGTGCATAGGATTATCCCCTTAGTAAGCCTGTGGTTGACCATGACCAAAAGGGAATCAAAGCCATTGGAGGTGGATAGATCAGTGATGAGATTGCAGGAAATTTGTTGGAAGAATCATGTAAAATGTGATTTGATTGGAGATAGAGGTGGGTGTGTCGAGTGGGTGTTGGTTTTGTTTTGTTGGCAGGTGGCACAGCCTTTGATGTATTTTCAAATAAAGGTGCCAAGTCCAGGCCACCAGAACTCGAAGGCAACTAGTTGGTGGGTTTTTAGGTTACCAGGGTGTCCAGCAGTCAGGTGGTCATGGTGTTTTTGGACTATGGTTTTGTAGAGATCTCCGGAATCTGGGATGTAGACTTGGTTTTGGAAGGTGAGGTTTTCTCTGTCGTATATCCATTCAGAGAGGGGTTGTGGAGTTTTTCAGGAATTCATCTGGGAGTTATTGTAGGGCACGTAAGATGAGGGGGTTGTTGTCTGAGGATTTGGCGATTTTGGAAGTAAATTCTGCATCAATGAGGTCAACAAACATTTCTGGGGGAAGTAGGGTGGTGTCTTTGTTATCTAAGTCAGCAGGGGAAATATGATCAGGATGGTGAGAGAGGGCATCAGGGGCATAGAGGTTATGTCCAGGGATATGGGTGAATCTTAAGTTAAACTTGGAAAGATTGAGTAACCATCTGGCTTGTTGGTGGTTTAGTTTCTGGGGTTGTCAGAAATAGGTGAGATTTTTGTGATTGGTGAAGACTTGGACTGGTGTGATGGAGCCAAGGAGATAGTGTCTCCAGGTGTATAGGGCTTGCATGACTGTGAGGAGTTCTTGGTTGTAGATGTTGTAGTTGCATTCCACCAATCTGAAGGTTTGGGAGATATAGGCACATGGATGCCATTCTCTATTAGAGTTGGTTTGTAGTAGTATAGCTCCTGATGCATGCTTGGAGGTGTTGGTGGCTATGGTGAAGGGTAGGGAGTAGTTGGGCATGCAGAGGGTGGGTTCAGAGGTGAATATGACCTTTAGTTGATCAAAGGCTGCCTGGCAGTCCTTGGTTTAGGTCCAAGGGTGGTTTTTCTTGGTGAGGTTGAGGAGGGGTCGGGCTATGTAGGAATAATGAAGGACAAATTGTTGGTAGAAGTGGGCAAATTTTAAGAATGACCTGACATCTTTGACTGAGGTTGTGGTAGGCCACTCAGAGATGCTAGCAACCTTGACTGGGTCCATGGTGATTTCTCCAGGTCAAATGATCATTTCCAGGTATTCTATTTGTTGGGCAGTGAAGGTGCATTTTTCTAATTTAAGGCAGAGGTTGAGTTCTTTCATTCATTGCAGGACCTGTTTGGTTTGTTTTTCATAAATTTGGTCATTGTCTGAGAAGATAAGGAGGTTGTCCATGTAGATGACAAGCCATTCTTCAGCGATCATGTCTCAGAAGGAGTCATTCATGAAGCATTGGAAGGTGGGAGGTGAGTTAGTGAGTCCAAAGAACATGACAGTGGATTTGAAGAGTCCTCAATGGGTTATGAAGGTGACTTTCCATTGGTCTCCATCTTTGATGTGGACGTTGTTGTATCCCCATCTTATGTTGAACTTAGAGAAGACCTTAGCACATTTTAGCTTGTTTATCAAGTCTCCAATAAGGGGTAACAGGTAAGTGTCTCTGACAGTGTGTTCATTGAGGTAGTGTCTTTCTTTTTAACAAAGAAGAAGAGGGAAGCCTGGGAGGAGTTGGATGGTCGAATCTTCCCCATTCTGAGGTGTTCATCAATGAAGTTGTTGGTGGCTTGTTTTTCATGGGGGGACAGTGGGTACAGCTTTCCAACTTTTGGGACAAAGGTTTCTTTGAGGTTAATGGTATGGTTGTAGGATCTAGAGGGGGATACATGATCTGTTGCTTCTTTAGTGAAGATGGAAGCAAACTCAACATATTTGAAGAAAAAGGTTGGTTTGTGTTTGGAGAACTCAGCTGCTTGTGCAAGAATGGAGGCAGTGGTAATTTTTCATATGGAGGCCATCAGGTGAGGGTTGGTGAAACGGGAACTAACTTTCTTGATATGGTTGATGGTGTAAGCAAATCATGCTTAGTCTAGAAGTTGGTTAGGCAGTTCAGTGTGAAGATAATGGCAGAGTCCTTCCATCTCAGTGTAGTCTATAGAAGAGTGCGAGGGAAGGCGGCATTTGGGTGATTCAGCCTTCAGGCAGGTGTTCTTGGTGAGGTGTTTTCTTTGTGTGTCTAGGTGGGTAAAAGAGAGGTCAAGGGATTAGTCCTTGGATTTGTCAATGATAATGGTTTGTTTGACCTAGTCGATGGTGAGGTTAGTGGCCTTGAACCATGGGTAGCCTAGGATGATGTTTTCTTTTCCTGCGTTGACAATATAGAACTGGATCCTCTGGGTGATTTCACTGATCTTGATGAAGAGGGTGGTTTTGAATTTACATTCAGTGTTGGTGGATTTGTTAGTGTTTTGGACTAGGAAAGGTCTTTCTAATCTTTGGGTGGGGAGTTTGTTTCTTTTGATGAAGTTCCAGTCTATGCAGCAAATTTGAGCTCTGAAATCAATGATTGTGGGAGTTTTGATGATTCGTAATGTAAATTCAGATGCAATGAGTTTCAAGGGGATGTAGAAGGAGTTGGGTTTGGATTTCACATATTATACAGTTATATGGTGTAAGAAAGCTACTTTCATCAACAAGGGCTTCCTATTTAAAAATCCTCTTGATAGAATTCTATGGCAGTGTTGAAAGAGGTGGAGAGGCATTCTATGACAGCCTCCTCTTCTTTGTCATTGGAGAGTTCTTTGATTTGAGTGGTGTCTACCTTCCTGACCTTCTTGTTTGGAGGGTGAAGATTAGATCTTGGGGGGTCTTGGTGGAGTATTGGAGAGATAAGAGGGGCAGGCTTTGGCCATGTGGCCTTTTTGTTGACAGTGGAGGCAGTGGCCCTCTTTGAAGCATTTCTCCCTTTCTTTGGGAGTTAGCTTGATGATTCTATCAATGTCCATGGTGTTGGGGTCTTTCTGAGTGTGAGAGATGATTGGGGCATGATATGCTGTGGTGGTGCAGGATGATCAGGCTTTAGAGATCTGGGTGGCAAAGTTCTTCTGCCAAATGTATTGGTCAATCTTGGTGTACCAATCATCAACCCTGGTGGGCATGGTGTCTTGGGCACAGAACTTATCAAGGAGCCAGCTGGGGATGCCAGTTTGCAGGTAGTGGAGAATGGTGGAGGTGTGGGTGGTTGGATCAAGTTCTGCTTTGGTTACTTTCAGCTTGAAAGTAGCCATGTACTTGGAGAGGAAGGAGTTTTCTCTGACTTGGATGGAGGCAAGCCAGATGAGGGTGTCTGCTTTGGAGTTGACATTTTTGAATGTCTTTTTGAACATGGTAATAAACAAGGCCCAAGTGCCAAAGGAGTTGGTGGTGAGGGCAGACTGGAAGAAGGTGATTGCCCAAGTGAAAGCATTTCCTTTCTTCATGTAGGAGAGAGCGAAGATGACCTTTTTGTTGTCAGTGTCATAGACCTCTTAGTTGACTAAAAGATATATTCACATGGAGTTGATCCATTGGGTTGCCTTGGCAGTGGACCCATTGTACTCCTTGGGAGTGGCAATGCAAAGTTCAGTGGGTTTTCTAGTGGACATTGGTGAGGGTGCTATGGGGAACATGGGTGGTTGGGTCAATCTAGTGGTAGAAGATGGGGGTGTGGGGGTTTGTAGGAGTACAGTGGCAGCAAAAAGGAGATGAGCAAGGTTAGTGGCAGTTTCTAGGGTTTGTTGCATAGGGATGGGGGTGTCCTCGAAGGCAGGAGACTCAGGGGTTTCTGGTGATTCTGGGGAGAGGGTGGGTGATGATTGTTTGTGGCGTCAAAATTCCCAGTAGGGGTCTGTGGTTGGTCTGCAGGAAATGGTGATGGAATACTACTCAAAGGTAGACCCAATATAGGACAAGCTAGTTCTTTTGTTATGCTTGACCTGGGTAGGAGCGAGCATAGCCTTAGGTGGAGGCATGGGAGCAACAAAGGGATCAGGAGGGATGACTAAGGAGTCACAACTAGAAGGCTAAGGACCATCGACCTGCTAGCATTGAGCAGGGAGGTAATGACAAAGGTTGTTCTAAGATTCAATGAGACTAAGTGCTATCAACCTTCTAGTGAGGAGAAGGAAAGCGAGAAACTAATGAGTTTGTGGAGAGGAGGGCAACTAAGGAAGCCAACCACAAGGTTCAACAGGAGAACCAGGTGTATTCCTAAGGAAGAACTAGCTAAGGAATATGGGTAGTTCTACGGGGTTTATATACTGTTGGGGTATCTTGTATTGGTAATCAATTGGAAGGTCATGGAAGGTAATAGAACAAGTATGAGTCAATGGAGGAGAGTAAGTGATAACAAAGCAAGTGAGTAATTGGCTGATAGTGACTAAAGGGAAAAAGGTAATCGGCCAATGATGAAGCAAATGGGATGAGTCATCATGAAGGGAAATGATTGCCCAAGAAAAAAGAAGTGCAGACAGGGTCACAAGGTGGTGGGAAGCAAGAACAAGGGAGTTGTAACACTCTACATATTCAGCAGGAAAGATAGGTTTGGCTTTAGAGAATTTGGTGGCTTGTGCTAGGACTGATATGGTGGTGATTTTATGAATGGAAGCCATTAGCTGGAGGTTGATGAAGTGGAAGTCCACCCTCTTAATACAATTGATGGTGTAGATAAACCATGTGTGGCTTAGGAGTTGGTCAGGAAGTTTGACATGGAGGTATCTGCAGAGTCTCTCCATTTCAGTGTGGTCCATTAAGGAGTGGTGTGGGATGTGTCACTTGGATGGTTTGGGTTTGAAATGGATATTCTTGATAAGGTGTTTTCCTTGTGTGTCTAGGTGGGTGAAGGAGAGCTCAAGGAATCAGTCTTTGGATTCATTTATGAGAATGGTTTTCTTGACCTAGTTGACAATGGGGTTGATGGCTTGGAACCAAGGGTACCCCAAGATGATGTTCTTCTTTCCTGCATTTATGACATTGGAATCTTTCTGGGTGTGGATGATGGTGGATGCATGATAGGGGATGGATGTGTAAGAGGAGTAGGCTTTGGAAATCTGGGCTGAAAAGTTCTTTTGCCAGATATACTGGTTGATTTTAGTATACCAATTATTGACCTTGGTGGGCATGGTGTCTTGGATGCAGAACTTATCTAGGAGCCTGCTGGGAATGCTGGTCTGAAGATAGTGGAGAATAGTGGTGGTGTGTGTGGTGGCATCAAGTTTGGCTTTGGCTACCTTTAGTTTGAAGGTGGACATGTACTTGGGGAGGAAGGAGTCTTCTTGGATCCTGGTGGATGCTAACCAGGCAAGGGTGTTGGTTCTCAAGTTTACATTCTTGAAGGTTTTATCAAACTGGATGATGAAGGAGGCCCAGGTGCCAAAGGTGTTGGCATTTAAGGCAGCCTTGGAGAAGGTGGTTGCCCAGGTAAGGGTGTTTCCTCTCTTCATGTACAAGTGCAAAGACAACCTTCTTGTTGTTTGTGTTGTATAACTCTTCATTAACTAGGAGATACATTCTGACCAAGTTAATCCATGGAATGGCTTTGGCAGTGGAGCTGTCATATTCCTCTAGAATGGCAATGTGAAGTTCATTGGGTTTCTTGGTGGATATCAGGGGCAGCAGTGGGGGTGCTGTGGGAAATACTGGTGGTTGGGCAGGTCTGACAGGAGGAAATGATGAAATAGGAGTTCTGGATAGTATGGTGGCTGTGGAGAGAAGGTGGAAGAGGTTTGTGGCAGTTTCTAAGGTCTGTTAAGTGAAGATAGGGGTGTCCTCCAATGCTGGTGAGTCTGGAGGAGATTCTGATGATTCTGGGAAAGAGATGGATGATGGTTGCTTCCTATGTCAGAAGCCCCAGTAGGGGTTGGTGGTTGGTCTGCAGAAAATGGTAGTGGAGCACTACTTTGAAGGTAGGTCTGGTGTAGGATGAGCTAGTTCTTTTGTTATGCCTGTTCTGGATAGGGACAAGTGTAGCTTTAGGTAGCAGTGGC
>JBBPTE010000452.1:0-18507 GCA_038093935.1 Tylopilus cf. pallidocervicolor | reverse complement strand
CCTGCAGTCTCGCCCCACTGGGACTCGGGATCACTAGGTTCCGTCTGGCACAGAGACTCTCGCCTGATCTGGATCTCAAATCTAGGATACGGAGATCTCAGCCAACTTTTCATTTCCGCTTCACAGCCTTGACGGCTTCTCTTCCATTCCGCCACAGCAAGGCTGTGTGCTTCTATTTAATCTCCATCCCTTCTTATTTAATTACCGCGCTGCCTCGTTGGGTTGGCAGTGCACATCTTACTCATTCCGCAGTCATGGCTCTGTCAGCATGACTCATACAATTACTCAGACACTGACGCATCCTGAGCGAGATACGCTATTGGCTAGTCTAGACATACGGACTCACCTTAGACACGCACTCTGGTAGTAGCATAGCCACACCTCGTCAATATATAAACCAGAGACTAGCGAGGCTGAGTCCTCAGTCTAGTTCTCTTGGTGTATTCCCTAAAACCGAGTGTTCAGCAGCACCATCGCTATACTCTACTAGTCCAAGCTCTACAGGCAACTGAAGTCTTCGACATCCCTCAAGGTTTTAGGTTGTTTCATATCCATTGTCGTAATAAGAGAAAAATAAAGAAATATGGTTAAGTCTGATATCCATTGTGCAGCGACTGAACAGGCAATGTATCAGGACCAGACTATTAAAGGAGGACAACAAGGGAAGATAACTGAAGTGGTGCTTCAGGTCTACAAAGTGGGTAATGTTATAGACTGATATGATTTTCTCTTCAAGTATACTATTCTTTTCCCTTTCCAACCAGAACTAGACCAGAACCATTCCCCTCACTATATCAACCTTGCAGAATTAGAATTCATCACTGCTGTATGAAACACTTCAGAAGTAGGACTTCTGAGAACCATACTATTCGGGGACTTTGCCCAATCTCCAGGGAGATCTGCCCTCCTTACGATAGCACCACTGTTCTTCCAAGACCCTTGATATATGAGGACCATTTCATTTCCATTGCATATTGTTATGAAACGGTACACTCTCTGGTATGAATACAATACTTTAATCCCTTCATCTCCAAAGTATCACCTCTTCAGGAGTAGTGATGCTCTGGCCTTTGGTATTGTTTCCATGGGGCAACTAATTGAGGAAAACCTTTACGTGTTCCTTGATAACCCAATTGTTCCTTGTATGATAGGAGATCATGCTCAATCCCCTAGTTACTAGGGGATAGCCACTTTTCATTTCCACCATATATAGCCCACCTTGAGGTGTTGCTTCAAACATTCTCACCTTGAGGGTACTACGTGTTTTTCATATCCGTCTTTGACTCATTCTGCAGTTGTACACAGCCCAAGCATGAGGCAGCCTCATGCCTTGGTCCATGTACCTTTTTACCCATATAAATACCATACGTTCTATGCTGATGTACTTTAGCTAGTTCTACGCAATTGTACCAAGTCCAAGACAACTAGCGAAAGACACTAAAGAACAACTTAATTGAAGTACAAAGAAGTAAGACTTCTCAAGCAGCACTCAATGATTGTGAAGTAAAGTCTTGTAACTTGGCGCAACGTTAACAAAAGAACTAGCTTGTCCCTACTCCCAAGCATTGTCTTGAGGAGACTACCACCACCAAAATTTTCGTCAGAAAATCCAAGTTCTCCACATGTTCCAGAACCCTGTCTCCTTCCTCCACCAAACAAGATTCCGTTACTCCACCTCCACCACACTTCATCCCAGAAGTACCACCCCCACCAGAGGAAGAACCAAAGGTAGTTGTACGACCTGTGTCACCTACCCCCTCAGAAGTAGAATGGATCAACCTAGAGTATGAAGGAGCATATCAGTGGAGACAACTACAGGAAGAAGAAAAGAAGAGAGCCTTGTACCCTGAACCACCTTACTCCCCAGAAAGAACCCTTGAAGTAAAACTGGCAGGAAAAGGGAAAGGGAAAGAAAGAGAACAACCACCCCCAAGAGAACCCACCTTTTGGATCCCAGAACCTATACCTGATCCCTACAGAGTAACTGATGACATGGGAGACAAACCAGTAGAACTGAAAGCTGGTCTACTGGAAGATTTCTCTGGACAAGCAGAAGACACCATGAGATGAATGCTAGCAATGAAAGGATATTTTGCCATGAACAAGTGAATCTACACCAAGGATGGACAAAAAGTGGTCACTACCTTAAACAAAATGTCCAAGGAAAGAGGAAAATACTTCACAGAGGCATTTTACTTGGAACACCTTGAAAAAGACGACATATCCTGGGCAGACTTCAAGAAAAACTTCTTGAATATATTCTACCCATATGACATCCAACAGGAAGCCAGGGAGACCTTAGAAACCCTGAAACAAAACACTAGAGATGAAGATAGTGGATTCAAAAACTACATATCCACATTCCAACTTGTCTTTGCCAAGTCAGGAAAAAAACCAGACAATGCAGCAGTCATCAACCAATTTGCAAAAAGGTTAGATCTGGAACTAGCCACCATGGTCCTCTCCCAAAAAGAAATCCCAACCACCCTTCAAGAATGGATAGAGCAAGCAAGCAAGTTCCATGTCCAACAAAGAAGAATAAGAAGTATCCTTGGCAAAGGAAAAAAGATGCATCTATTCTGGACAGACCACTCCTTGTCCAGAAAAGACCCAAATGCCATGGACATAGATGCAGTCCGACTGTCACCCATAGAAAAAGCAGAACATATCAAGAAAAATCTTTGCTTTATCTGCCACAAAGAAGGATGCAGCACGAGGAACCACAGAGGGAACAGGGAAAGAGGAAATTACAGAGGAAAAGGAAGAGGAGGATATCAACACATCAGGGTGGTAAATGTACCAGGACCCTCAAACCCTCCCCCATATGCTCCAAAGGAAAAGAGTGAGTTAACCCAATACCTAGATGGGTTAAAAGGAAAGAACATCAACAAGGATGAAATCCTAAAGGTACTCAAAACCTGCTTCAACGAAGAAGAGGCTCAACCCACAGAAGAAGAACACAAAGTCGCAGTGATCACAGTAAAAGAAAATTCTGATGAGGATTTTTAAAAGAGAGAGATGCATCAATATCTACCCCTCTTAGAGTAAGGACTATAAACAATGTAACAGCACGCCAAATCCAAATCCCTGTTATCCTGTCTGGAAACTCTCAAAGTGTTGAAACAGTAGCCCTGATTGACAGTGGAGCTACAGGAAATTTCATAGACTGTGACCTAGCAAGAAAACAAGGGTATCTGCTGAAGGAACTCAAACAACATTTAAAAGCACAAAATGTTGACAGAATGAACAACCAAGGAGGCATGATCAAGTGCAAAACCAACATAAGGATAACCATTGGGGAAAATACATCAATAAGAGAATTTCTTGTCCTCAATTGTGGAACAGAAAACATTATCCTAGGAATGCCCTGGTTACAAGAAGAAAATCCTTCCATCAACTGGAAAGAAGGAAGGATCACCATGAAGAGTACTCCTATTGAAACAGAGGAACAAAGGTACCTCATCAGATATCTAGGAATTGATCCAGACATCAAAATCCGTCATTTATGGAAAAGAAGATACAACCCACTGTTACAAGACGTTACTCCTAGGTCTATTACACCATCTAGGATCTCCCAGTTTAGGACACCCGTCTACCCCATATCTACTTTTACCCTAAAAACGATCCAACGAGAGGAAGGTCCATCAGGACACCTAATACCCAGTTAGCACTCCCTCAAAGGAGGACTACTCATTCATCCAGGAACACAATTCCTCTCCAGTCAAACTAGTAACCCAAGACCAGATGACTATTGACATCTGACAAGACGCCAACTGTCGCTACATGACTTCACCTCATACTCTCCTCTAACACGTGGACCCCCATCCTATTAGCAACATCAGTGGGAGGACTATTCCCAGAACATCCCAATTACCCCTCACACATTCCTACTCATCCCCATTACACCAAGGCAATGCCACAGCATCCCTAGTCACCGAGGCTATGCCACAGCATTTCCAGTCATCAAGGCTGCACCACTGCATTCCTAATCGCCCCGGCTGTGCCACAGCATCCTCCATTAACATCAGTCACACTACAGCCTCTCCACCTATTACAACCTAGGAAGTGGTATCACACTCACGACCCCTTATCTTTACTATATCACGATAACCTTTCCATAGCCTTACCAGAGCCTCACCCCCTACACATTTACCTTACCATGGACTTCTACTTTAGTAACACACAAACATCACTTGGTCTGTGCACCCCCAGCAGCACTATATAAACTCCATTGTACAACCCATGTACTTTAGCTAGATCTACGCAATCATCCTGCGTTATACAAGAGTTCTAGTGAAGCCACGGTCTAATGTTACTTCCTCTTAACTGAGTAAAGGTAACAGAAGGTAGTGGTCAAGGGAAGAGGGTTAAGACTAACGACATTAAGGACACGGAAGAACTCACAAAAGAATCTGAGAAGGACTTTGAGTCATCAGAGAAGTCTCCAAACCAGAGATGATGACTAGGACCCTTGTATAACAAGGGATAACGTTAACACCCACACTACGAAATGACATACAAGGTCACCATAGCCACCCAAGAAGTACAAAAGCAAGTAAGAAAGGAAGAACCAATACCAAAAGAATTCCTAAAATACAAGAAAGTCTTCAAAGAACCACCAAAAGGGGAACTCCCACCGGAAAGACCATTTGACCATGAAATAAAACTACAACCAGACTTCATCTCAAGGATAGCAAAGATCTACCTGCTGAACCCCAAGGAGCAAGAAGCATGCAAAACATTTATCAAGACAAATCTAGAAGAAGGAAAAATAGTCCCATCAAAATTGCCACAAGCATCCCCATTCTTCTTCGTAGCAAAGAAAAATGGAACACTTCATCTGTGCCAAGACTATCAATACATCAATGCCCACACCATAAAGAACACCTACCCACTACCCCTCATCTCTGAACTTATAGACAAACTGAAAAATGCCAAATACTTCACCAAGTTTGACATTAGATGGGGATATAACAACATTCGAATTAAGCCCAAAGATCAATGGAAAGCAGCCTTCATCACTCCTGAAGGACTGTTTGAACCCATGGTCATGTTCTTTGGACAATGCAACTCCCCAGCAATGTTCCAAGCCTTCATGAACCATATCTTCACAGACTACCTAGCCCAGGGATGGCTCATTATATACATGGATGACCTAATGAAAGCATCAGACAAACTTAAAATCCACCACAAATGAACAAGAAAAGTACTACAAAGACTCCTGGACCATGAACTATATCTCAAACCATTGAAATGCATATTTGACACACAAGAAGTTGAATATCTAGGAATGATTATCTCCCTAGGACAAGTCAAAATGGACCCCACTAAGCTTAAGGCGATTGAAGAATGGAAACCCCCTACTTCAGTCAAAGGAACATGATCCTTCATAGGATTTTGCAACTATTACAGGAAATTCATTCCTGACTTCTCACTTACTGCCAAACCCCTACACAAACTAACAAAGAAAGGGCACACATGGGAATGGACTCCCAAATGCCAGAAAGCATTCAAAGTCTTAAAAGAAGCCTTCACACAATATCCCACACTAATAATGCCAGACATACAGAAATCATTTACCATTATGACTGACGCCTCCCTCACGGCCACAGGAGGAATACTAATGCAACAAAACCCCAATGGAGAACTACAACCATGCACATATCTCTCAAAGATGTTGGGAGATGCAGAACGAAACTATGACATATATGACAGAGAACTACTAGCAATGATCCACACCCTAGAAGAATGGTGACACTACTTACAAGGAACAAATTTCCCAGTAACGGTCCTTACCGACCACAAAAACTTAACATACTTTAAAGAACCAAGAAAACTGTCAAGATGACAAGCAAGATGGGAATTGTTCCTACAAGACTTTGACCTCCTGTTCCTCCACATCCCAGGATCACAAATGGCACCTGCTGATGCCTGTTGCAGTCACTGCACAACGAACAACAGACTTAACCATATTTCTTTACTTTTCCCCTATCACGACACTATGTGCATGGATGATGCTGGTATTAAAGAGTCCCATAACCACCAGTAGTACTTCTTACCATATGATGATGACTGTCACCCAATCCAGATCTTCGAATCTAGGATACAGACAGGAGTCACCTTTTAATCACTATTAACGTTAAGCCAAGCTATTCACGAAGGCTTTGCTAGTTTCCTTGATTCTTGCTATTAGATCAAGTCTTGCTTGTTGCCGCTTCAATAGAGTCCTTCACTAGTTTGCTTGTAGCTTGGTATGATTGTGTAGAACTAGCTACGGTAACAAGTACTATGCAATGGTTTATATACTAAGGAGATCTGAGCACGGACCAAGGCATGAGGTTGCCTCATGTTGGGCTGTGCTCAGCTGTGGAATGAGTCAAGGTGGAAATGAAGGAAGAATGTGTGGTATCCTTGAGGTGGAGAAGTTAGAACGTAAGACCTCGAGGTAAGGCTATGTAACGGAAATGAAGAGAGGCTGTCCCATAACTACCATGGAGATTGTGTGCGATCTCCTAACATGACTGGGACAATCGGGGCCTCCAAGTAAGTGTAGAGATTCTCTTCCATGAGTTTCCCCATGGAGACGATACCAAAGGCCAGAGCGTCTTCTCTAGGGAGAGACTGGTACTCTGGGGGCAAAGGAATTAAAGTATCATATTCAAACCAATAATCGTACCATTCTATAACAATCACCATTTGCACCGCCCTAGTGGTGCCCTTCTTTTCTTCTTCACTTCCATTCTCCCACATCAGTGATATGGCAGTTAATTTCCACTCAACCAATCAGGGTCTGGGTACCAGGTACTTCACGACCCACACACAGTTATGAACCTTCTCTTCTATTCTTCCACCAGGGTGCAAGAATCATATCATATATGGATATATGATTTCCTTATTTAGACTGGGTACTGGGTACTGGCTCAGACTGACAATATTACTAGCCAGAGGCTATGTCCTCGCCTGGTACATGATGCCCACCACAGTCTTGATGACTGTCAAATCCCGGTCCTCCGGACTCAAGTCCGATCGGAGGTCCGGAGGTACAAGGGAATAATTACCACGGGTAGGTCCGGAGTTGGACTGGAGGTGATGAACGGTGGATCAGAGTTGGGGTCAGAAGATAAGGACATTGGCACATGACTTATGTGTCGCGCCCTTGCCAAGTCTGCATTCTTGTATTTCGGAGTTCGGAGGATTAGAGGTTCGTCATAGGAGGTAGAGGAGGAGCGGAGATGAGGAAGGGACTTCAAGTCAGAGAACCGAAGATAAAGTCAATATTCGTACTGAAGAATACAGGAGGGAAGTACAGAGGTTTATATATGAAAGTCTGGAGCAGAGATCGGAATAAGGAATGGAGGGGATTACCAATGTGATACGGAGGAACGGGATTGTAGGACATAGCATCAGTAATCGACCGGAGGACGGAAGTATACGAAAGGCCAGAGGGCTGTACTAAAGAATGTAGAATAACGAAAGGAACTAATACTAATGGAGTTGAGGCGGAGGCAGTGTTAAGGAGATCCAACACGGAGATGCAAACTCCAAGGTGTTCCGTGGGCAATCATATGAGGTGTACCGGAGATGGTACTGGAGGAGGGACGAAGGTCCAGAGTTGGGACGAGGCTCGGAGGAGGGGGTTACAGGGGTAGTCGGAGGTGTTGGCATGCATATGACAATGACTCAATCCTTGCAGGGCACAGGGCTTACCATACACATAACTATAAACCAAACATGTACAAATAGTATAGACAATATAAACCAAGGCCTTGAGAAGGCTCAGACCTCAGTCAAGTTCTCTTGGTGTTTCCCCTTAATCAAAGGACACACAGCACCTGTTAACATTTACCGAGTGTTTGGGGCTAGAGGAGTTCCTGGAGTTCTGGAGTTCCAAGGATTCCCGTGCTTCCGGAGTTCTGACTGATAAGGGTGTCTTTAGTTCTGAGACTTTCTGTATCTTCCAAAAATGGAGGTCTTCCATTCCTTCCCTTCTAGCATTTGAGAGTTTTTGTGTATATGTTTGCTAGATTCAAGGCGAGACTTCTCTAGTTCCAAATGCTGGTATTTGAGTAGAACTAGCTAAGGAACATCATAGATGATGGTACAGTATTTATAGGTAGGAAAAAGGAGCACGGACCAAGCCATGCTGTATACACATGTTCAGGCTATGTAAGTGAGGAAGGATAAATGGGGGTGGAAATGAAAAAGGGCTATGTACTACAGAAATGAAAGCACCGTCCTCATGTATCAAGGGTTTAGAGAGGCTATGTCTCCATGATCAAGATTCAGTGGAGATTGGATAAAGTCTCCCAGCAGGATGGGTCTCAGAAGGTTTCCTTCTAAGGTTTCCTGTACAGAAGCAAAGAATTCTAATCCTGCTAAGTTTATAAAGTGAGGGTAATGGTTCCAGTCTTGTTCCGGTTGGAAAGGAAAAAAAAATAGTATACTCGAAGATGAAATCGTATCAGTCTATAACAGCACCTCCACTTGACCCCTACTCCCTCTCCCCCTTATTTTACTTAGTACTACTGTTATAGAACAGTACAACTTCTGGTACGAATATAATACACTTATCCCTTCTTGAAACAACCCTCAAGGCTGAACGTAGGAGTGAGGCCGTAGACGTTATATGACCTCCGTAGCTGATAGGTCGCCGTAGAGACGTAAGTGGATCGTAGTCGTAAGAGAGGAGAGAGTACACGGCCGTAAGGCTGGGCGAAGGAATAAAGAGGGGGCAAGCACGGTGAGCCCAGCAAGAGCCGTGCTTAGGTAACAACCCGTATGCCGAGCCGGAGGCTATCCGGAGGCGAGGCTGCCCTCGTAGAGGCATCGAACTTGAGGGGAAAACCCCAAGAGACTAAGCTGGAGGACCAGCGAAGGCTCCCGGGCTATATATACACGTTTGTACATACAGTTACGTAATCAGAAGGACTGTAAGGTCCGACCGTCGATAAGGTCTAGCCTATCGCGTAAGTACCACTTATCGTAAATGCACCGAGGGCGTAAAGGGGTGGCGAACCCCTTACCCTGAGGTCGCCGTGTGGCGCATCAACTACGTAAGAACCCCTATGCAGCCGGTGGTTCTGTGAATGGCGATGGGGATCAGTGGCGTTAAGAAGATCGTAAGGGAGATCCCCGTCGCGGGAATGAAAAGAGGTCGTAAAGAACGTGTACGTAATACCGTAAAGTAAGGCTGGTTTTGCGAACCGGCACAAACCAGTCCGTCGTGCAGACGACAGTTGCACGCTTGCAACACTTCTACCCCAGAGTATCACTTATTGGGAAGCAGTGATGCTCTGGCCTTTGGCATAGTCGCTATGGGGCAGCTTATTGAAGAGAATCTCTATGCTTTTGTAGAAAGCCCTATCGTCCCCATTATGATAGGAGATCGGGCTCAATCTCCTAATTACTAGGGGGATAGCCTCTTTTTCATTTCTGTCTACATAGCCTGCCTTGAGGCTTTTCTTTCAAACCTTCTTGCCTCAAGGTTGTTACTGTTGTTCATTTCCGTCCTGACTTATTCCATAGTCACACACAGCCCAGACATGAGGAAACCTCATGTCTTGGTCCATGCATCTTTTCACTAGTATAAATACTGTACACTTCCAGCAATGTACTTTAGCTAGTTCTACACAATAGTACCAAGCTCAGAAGACAACTAGCAAAAGACTCTAAAGAATCACTTCAAGAAATCCAGCAAACTTGAAAGACAAAGCCAAGTCAAGATCAAGAAGTCTTCGAGACTTAGTACAGCGTTAACAACTACACTATGGCGACCTGAGACCTACGCACTATGCTTGGTTTAGGGTTGTTTCAATGCCCTTTCCAAAAAAAATGATATTAACACTACCAACAACAACCAGGCAATTACACTATTACCTAACCACCTGTTTGTTAGAAAATTGGATCTGGAACTAGCAAACAAGATATCATCATCTACCAAGAAAGACCCCCTGGTCCTAAAAGCACTACAAGCTATCAAAGAAAAAACATCACTGTTCAAAAGGGCATCCCCAGCAGATTGGTCATATTCTGACAACCAACTTTTTTATAAAGGAAGACTTTATATACCACCCAACCTCCAAAATCCCCTGCTCAAAGAACTCCACTCCTCCCCTATTGGAGAACACAAAAGAGTTCTTCATACCATCACCCACACACAACGAGATTACTGGTGGCCTGGAATGACAACCTTTATCTGCCAATATGTTACTGGTTGTGCAATTTGCCAAGCTTACAAGGCAAACACACACCCATTAGCCCCAGCTCTTTTCCCAATTCCTTCATGCACCACCCAACCCTTCCAACAAATCTCTATTGATCTTATCACTAATCTTCCCCCCAGTGATGGAGCAGATTCTATTTTGGTCGTGGTTGACCATGGCCTTACGAAGGGGGTAATTTTCCTAAAAACCAATAAAACTGCAACTGCTGCCAATGTAGCCTCTCTCTTCTTCAATAATGTATTCCCCAGATTTGGATTGCATGACTCATGCATCTCAGACCAAGGACCACAGTTCACATCAGCATTCACCAGGGAACTAGCGAGACTCTTAAAATATGACCTAAAACTCTCTACCACATTCCACCCACAGACTGACAGAGAAACTGAAAGGGTAAACCAGGAACTAGAAACCTACCTAAGGATATTCTGCTGAAAGGATATATCCAAATGGAGTCAATACCTCCCTGTTACTGAATTCTCCCACAACTCTGCCATACACTCAACAACTGGACAAACCCCATTCTACCTTATGTACAGATATGAACCAAAAGGATACCCAAAGATTGGAAAATGTTAACATTGCACCAAGTTGCAAGACTTTAGTTTGCAATCGTTGAGTGTTGTCTTTGAAGCTTTACTTCCTTGTGCTTTAGTTGAGTGTTCCTTAGTGTCTTTTGCTAGTTGTCTTGGACTTGGTACAATTGCATAGAACTAGCTACAGTATATTGGCATAGAAGATAAGGTATTTATACTAGAAGGAAGGGTGCACAGACCAAGACATGAGGTCACCTCATGTTTGGGCAGTGCTTGACTATAGAGCAAGTCATCAATGGAAATGATAAACATATGGTGACCTTAAGGCAAGAAGGTTTGAAGCAACACCTCGAGGTAAGCTATGTAGATGGAAGTGAAAAAGAGGCTATCCCCTAACAACTAGAAGATTGAGCCCAATCTCCTATCATAAGTGGAACTGTAGGATTGTCAAGGAACACATAAAGATTTTCCTCAATCAGTTGCCCCATGGAAACAATACCAAAGGCCAGAACATCACTACTCCCTAGGAGGTGATACTCTGGGGACAAAGGAATGAGAGTATCATATTCAAACCAATAAGCATACCATTCTATAACAGAAAAACATTTATCCCCCACTTAGAAAACCGACTAAAAGAAATAGAAGAAGCACAAAAAGAAGTCCTAGCCACTCATGAGATTGTACAAAGAATAATGAAAGAAAGGATAAAAACAAAGTTCAAACCATGGAAGAAAGGAGACAAAGTATGGTTAGAAGGAAGGAACTTACGAACCCATTACAAATCCAGAAAATTCACCCCCAAAAGAGAAGGACCCTTTGAAATCATCCAAGTCCTATCTCCCATCATGTATCAACTCAAACTACCCCACCAATGGAAGATCCATGATGTATTTCATGCTTCCCTCTTATCCTCATACAAACAAACCACCAAACATGGCCCCAGCTTTGCCAAACTGCCACCAATAAAGATAGATGGAGAAGAAGAATTCAAGATTGAGAAAATAATCTCACACCAAGGAAGCAGAACCAAAAGACAGTACCTGGTGGCATGGAAAGAATATGCCATGTCAGAAAATATGTGGGAACTGGAATGGAATTTAGAAAATGCACAGACCACCCTAAAAGCCTATAAAAGACAGCACAATTTAACCTGAAGGAACCCATCAGCCCACACAAGCCAATAAACACTCTCAACCATGTCTTCTACTCTCACACCCACCGTCCTCAACAAAAAGCTCCCCATCCAAATCCAATGCCTCCCCCAAGACACCAGGTGCATGCTATACACCATCATCATAGGCAACCCTGTTGCCTGCTATGCATTAGAATGGGATCCTTGGTACACCAAGAACCACCAACTCATCAAAGGGATCAAACTGTATCACACGTTTAAAACCCTATCCCTTACTCATGCCCTCTGCTGCCCCCAAGGACTTCCAGCCCCTTATGACAATGCGATGACATGCACCCTAGCGGATGCCAAGAGAAGAGTACTCAACCTCTTGCATGATGATGGATTCTTTGGGGTTATCAATAACCTCCTACCAGAACTCCTCTCCCCATTCCTTCTTCCAATACTCGCTTTGCTGTCCACAGAAGAAAGAGATGATTACTTCAGGGAAACTGGGTTCTTCAATGAAGATTTCAACAAAGCAATGAGGAAGTTGTGGAGGAATAGAGATAATAACAAAAGGATTCCAGTAAGAGAAGTGGAAGAAGGAGAGATAGAAGAAGACAACGGAACCACAATCATCATCAACAGCTCACACGAAGGAACCCCAATGTCCTTTCGGAGCATTCCGCCTCCACAAGTCACCAGATGTACGGAACCCCTTCAAGGACGACCCTGGCAGAGTCAACAAGGAAATGTCAGATACCTATCCCCCAACTCCTTCATCACTTCCACCATTCGGGAAAGACGAGCCCAGCCATACATCTACCAGGTGAGCCCTAGCAGAGTATCAACACCTGGTAGGGAATACCACCTCCAAACACCCTCACCTTTATATACTCAACCACTCACCCCTCCACCTAGATGCTCTATTGCTCCCGCACAACTTACTGCTATCAATGACCTGGAAGCAATGACAAACACATGACAATTTGGCCCAGTTGAAAAATATTGCTTCACCTACAACCAGCAGGGGCATTTTAGGGTTGAATGTCTGCATTACACATGCCCTCACTGCAAGACAAGTGCTCCAGGCCACCCTCAAAAGTTCTGTCCACAAGTACAATATCCTGTCTGCCACTTGTTGGGTCACTCTAGACAAGAGTGCCCTCTACATCAAGCACAATACGACTCCGACAAGGACTTGGAAGTTCATGTATGGAATGAGGGCAACTGTTCTGATGGAGGAAGAAGTATTTGAGGAAAGAATGCAAGGAAGGATTACTGAAGCAGTGCTTCAGTTGTACGAAGGGGGTAATGTTATGGAACAGTATGCTCTCTGGTATGAATACGATACTTTAATCCCTTTATCTCCAGAGTATCACCTCCTCAGAAGTAGTGATGCTCTGGCCTTTGGTATTGTTTCCATGGGGCAACTAATTGAGGAAAACCTTTATGCATTCCTTGATAACCCCATTGTTTCTTGTATAATAGGAGATCATGCTCAATCCCCCAGTTACTAGGGGATAGCCACTTTTCATTTCCACCATACATAGCCCACCTTGAGGTATTGCTTCAAACATTCTCATCTTGAGGGTACTACGTGTTTTTCATATCCATCTTTGACTCATTCTGCAGTTGTACACAGCCCAAGCATGAGGCAGCCTCATGCCTTGGTCCATGCACCTTTTTACCCATATAAATACCATACATTCTATGCCGATGTACTTTAGCTAATTCTACGCAATTGTACCAAGTCCAAGACAACTAGCAAAAGACACTAAAGAACAACTCAATTGAAGTACAAAGAAGTAAGACTTCTCAAGCAGCACTCAACGATTGTGAAGTAAAGTCTTGTAACTTGGCACAATGTTAACACATATAGCCTTCTTTCATTTCCACCACTATTTATCCTATTGTAGATACACTTCCCAAACATGTATACCCAGCATGGCTTGGTCTGTGCAACATTCCCTTACCTATAAATACTATACCACCACCTACGATGTTCTCTGGCTGAGACAATCCTAAGGCCGTCGAACGGAGGAGTGGACCCAAATGCTATAAGGATCCCGTAAGACATTGACAGGTCGCCTGTAGTGACTAAATGAAGTCTGTAGCATAGAGAAGTAGATAACACAGCTGTGAGGCCAGGCAAGAGATAAAGAAGGGAGAGAATGCAGTGAGCCCAGTGAGAGCCACATATGGAATAATGACTGAGTGCCAAGCCAGAGGCTATTTGGAGGCAAGGTCACTCTCATAGAGGCATCGAGCTTAGGGAAAACCCCCAAGAGACTAAGCTGGAAAATACCAGCAAAGGCTATCAGGCTTATATAGCACTGCTATGTAAGTTATGTAATCATATGGGCCTAATGCCCTATAAACTGTACAATAAGGTCTAGCATATTGTGTAAGTACCGCTTATCATAAAAGCACCATGGGCGTAAGGCATAACCCTTAGCCCTGAGATCACTGCTGTGGCAGAGATCCCCATGTGGCGCAATACTACATAAGGTGTTCTCTGTGGAACCATGAAGTAGTAGCATGATATGAATAACAACGGGCATCAAGAAGCATGAATGATGCAAGGGATTGTGATTCCCGTCATGGGAATCCATAACATAAGTGTAAAGTAAAAAAGAACGTAATCGTAAGCAAACTGGTGGGTGTACCAATCCAAACTAGTCTGTCATGCAGACAACAGTTGCATGCATGCAACACTGGCTAGTTCTACTCAAATACCAACATTTGGAACTAGAGAAATCTTGCCTTGAACCTAGCAAAAGTGAAGTACAAGATTTCTGCACTAGAAGGGAAGGAATAGAAGACCTCCACCTTTGGAAGATATGGAAAGCCCAGAAGCCAAGAACTCTCATCACCCAGAACTCTGGAAGCCTCTCTAGTTCCAGATTTCTAGTAAACATTAACAGGTTCTGGGTATGTTTTGGGCAATGAGAACAGCAAACATGCTATCTCTAGTGGATGTCCTAAGTGCATGGTTGTTCATAGACCATGTTGTAAACTGTATTATGATTTGTTTCATAATAGTATAGGTCATTTGCAATCAAATAACAAGAATATTGATCAATAGCATAAAGGGAGCTTATCTATGATGTCATCAATTATAAACCAATAACAAAACATGAAAGTGTAATAAGGCTCCATGATTATCTCATCTGGGCCTAGAATATTGTTGCATGCATGCAACTGTCATCTGCACAACAGACTAGTTCAGATCAGTATGCCCACTGGTTCACTTACGATTACATTCTTTTTCCACTTTACACTTACAATACAGATTCCCACAACAGGGATCACTTTCCCTTTGCATCATTCATGCTTCTTGATGCCTGTCGACATTCTTACTTACGCCACTTCACAGTTCCATGGAGAACACCTTATATAGTTCTGTGCCACACAGGGATCTCTGCCACAGTAGTGATCTCAGGGCTAAGGGTTGCGCCTTACACCCATGGTGCTTATACAATAAGCAGTACTTACGCTATACGCTAGACCTTATCATACAGTTTATAGGGCATTATGCCTATACGATTACGTAACTTAGATACCAGGTGTATATAAGCCTGAGAGCCTTTACTGGTATTCTCCAGCTTAGTCTCTTGGGGGTTTTCCCTAAGCTTAACGCCTCTACGAGAGTGACCTTGCCTCCGGATAGCCTCCAGCTCAGCACTCAGTCATTATCACTACACGCAGCTCTCGCTAGGCTCACCACGTTCTCTCCCTTCTTTATCCCTTGCCCAGCCTCACAGCCATGTACTTTATTCTCTCTATGCTACGGACTTCGTCTAGTCATTACAGGTGACCTGTCAATGTCTTACAGGATCCTTATAGCATTTGGGTCCACTCCTCTGTTCAATGGCCTTAGGGTTGTCTCAAATATCATGGCATGAATAGAGATAAGATAAAATATACTGAAACTGTTGCAATCACTGCACAACGGACAATGGACTTAAACACATTTTCTTTCCTTTCTTTATCTAATCACGATAACGGACGCATCTTATCTTTTATCTTTCACAGACCTGGCACAAGAGTGCATGGTAGGACTTGCAGTTCCCCCCTATGGGAACTCGGGATCACTAAGTTCCATCTGGCTCTGAGACTCTCACCCGATCCAGATCTTCCCAATCCAGGATATGGAGATCTCTGCCCTAGCTTCTTTTCATTTCCACTTTACACCTAGACGGTGTTCATTTCCCACCACCACATCTATGATACAGCGAACTACTTTCATTACCACTCAGGCTATGCCCTTGTTTCCATTCTCTTCATCTCTGTTTCACAGCCTCGATGGCTTTTCTTCCTTTTGATCCCCACTGCTGCGGGATGACTCACTCTTATCTCGGCTGTGCTGAGCTCGATATGCTACTGGTTAGTATAGACATTTATCTGGACTCTACAATTGGTCGATACTTATAGTACAAATGTGTACAAACAAGTCCATAGTCTATATATACCAGGAGACACTGAGGCTACAGTCCTCAGTCTAGTCTCTTGGAGTTTACCCTTCAAGATACTTTCAATTCTCTTGGTCTTACTAGTGCAAACCTAAAGCTTCACTACTGCAACTTCGCTAAAGGTTGTTTCAGAAACCATGATATCTCAACAATAATGAGTCACAACAACTATCTGTTGAGATATCATGGTTTTAGGTATCTTATCTTATCTTATCTTCATACCAAGATATTCTAGGCCCAGATGAGGTAATCATGGTGCCTTATTACACTTACATGATTTGTCAGAAATGACACCATAGATAAGCTTCTTTATTGCCATTTGTTGATATACTTGTTATTTAACTGCAGATGACTCATTCTTCATTATCCTATCACATGACCTTTCATGGCATTCCATGGCATTCTTTTATATTACTATACATAGTATAGGTCCCAAACTGGGACAAACAATCTCTATAGTATATAAGACCAACCTCATTGCCTTTTAATACTAATAGTTCTTCAACCTGTTCTTATGCCTGCTCAGCTCCAAAGCTACACATTCCTACACTCTACTAGCTTAACAGCTATCCTCAAACTCAACACACTTCCTTTGTCACACACTACCTACTTGGTATGTGTTTATATGGCACGTACACTACGTGTACTAGGATACACCTAGTGGCTTACCTGGTTGTAAGGGTGGGCTTACTAGAACGTGTGGATGCTGTATTAAGAGCTGTTTTTATTTCAGACTCAGACAAGCCTTAAGTACTCTACAGGATTATGTAATACTACTATAAGAAGTATCTGTTCACAGGCATTTCCGCTTGATATCACAAATGGTAACTCCTAAAGATCAACAGTATGTTTTTAACCAAGTACTCCTCCCCTCTGTCTGCACTTGTTGGAATCATAGAGTTCTGATACTATTCAACTCACTGAAGAATTAATTAGACACATGGCTATAGTAAGCTACAGCATTGCAGTTATAACCCCTTTGTACAGCTGCTGTCACAAACTGTCACAGGTATGTACAGCCCAATATGTACAAGCAGCCATGTACAGAGCCTACAGCAGATACAGTAGTACAAAAAATTTACAGATGTGCATCCATATTTTTATACTCTCAATCTCGCACTCAAACTCTTGATGCAATACAAATATATTTTTAATACTAACACAAACTATATATACTATGTATTACATAAAAGGGGGGTTAGGAGACGAGTGATCGAGTTCGATTTTACGCGGGCAGGGCATGAGATGAGCGGTGGCGCTTGATTTGGCGTCGGTGAAATGGGAGACAAGCAGTCGGGCTCGATATGACGCGGGCGAGGCCCGAGACGAGTGGTTGGATTCGTTCCGATGCCGGCGGGGTGAGAGACGAGCAGTTGCGCTCGATTTGGCATGGGCAAAGTGGGAGACAAGCGGTGGCGCTTGATTTGATGTGGGCGGGGCGAGACGAGCGGCAGCGCTCGTTTTGATACGGGTGGAGTGATAGGCAACCAGCGGCTCTCGATTTGGATTTGGCGTGGGCAAAGTGGGAGACGAGGAGTCGGGCTCGTATTGATAGGGAGAGGTGGGAGCCAAACGGCCGCGCTCGATTTGACACCGGTGGGGTGGAGATGAGCGATCGAGCTCGTGTTGTCACAACTAGGGTTCAGTACTCCTGTGGTACTGTGGCTGTGTCCTGTGCGGCTGTACTACGGCTATGCCAGTTGCCGGCGGCTGTGGCGGCAGTTGTAAAATCAGTAGTACTAGTGTTTTCATTTATTGCACCTCTAAAAAATACGCTCTTTCCATGGTAGATATTGTCGAGGTTTGCATTCCAGGACGTTCCTGACAACGGAGGGCCTTCTGAGAGTTCTAATTGAAAGGACAATCTGCAAAAAAAAATGGAGGCTGGGAGTCGTTCCCACGGCAAAACAAGTGAAGTTTCAGATGCAGTTACAGGTCCGTTTCACCTCTCCCACAACCCACAACATGCTGGGAACTGCGAGTTCCGGTGCAGGACATCGCCCAGGATCCTGCAAATAATCTCTTCCCATTTGGCGTTTTGTCTGGCAGAAAATCTTATTTTGTCATTTACCTTCAACATAAAATTTCTTTAGCAAGTGTATGCAACTGTGCATATGAAACGGGGAAATAGAAAAGGAAGTGAGACATAGAAGGTCTTGAGT
>JBBPTE010000443.1:0-11826 GCA_038093935.1 Tylopilus cf. pallidocervicolor | reverse complement strand
CAGATGCGCTGCTCCACACAGAAGTAGACACTCAGATATTTGTTTATGAAACTGCTTCATCGCAGCGCTCATCGAGCATGTGACTCCGTACGTATTCAACGTCTTCCTTCTCAATTGCCCAGCAACAAAAGTTCGACAAGAAATTGCATATATTACTCCCTTTCCACATCATCGGACGTGGTGTCCAGCGGGCCTTGGTAGGTCACCATCATAATCAACGCTGACTACAGTGGCACTGCTGCGCAGATATTTAAGTCGGGCCGAAGACTCTAAATCAGTTCTGCCGTCACAGCCACTAATGGGATCGCCGTGAGGTCTGTCCAGGGTCTCTCCATACACGGCGCCGGGACTAGTATGACGGGACAACCCGATACTGGCCCTTTAAGCCGCAAATCTTTACTGATCCCCTCCGATAAGGAATGATAGTGATTCTAATGTCGCTTAGACACTTGTCGATACAGTCGGACGTATTACGGATGTATTATCAGTGAAGATTGGAAGGTCCTTTGCGCCAACTCGTTTTTGATGCGCGTCCTGACGAGAGGAAGGGGATTGGTTAACACCATCCCCGGATCAAAGAATGCATTTCTTCGCTGAATAACACATGATGCGCAATTATTGCGAGGACAGTTGCTATGATAACGGCCTCGACTCGAGCGCATGTATTTCCTTATGGATCACACCCCACCTCCGGATCGGGCGAAATCAGATCGAGATCAAGCCTTCCAACATAGATATGTAGTTGGATCAATACTACTGAGTCGGCATTACCACCACGTGTAGGCATACGAGTTTGGATCTCTTTAACGTCCGTAACGTTTCAGGGAAATTGCTAATTGTTCCACGAGGCTTTAGACCTCGTGCGCTTATAGAGTTCTCGAACGTTCGTATGTTTACATCCTTCTACTTTTGTTATGCTTGACGGACGGGCTCTATCCAGGACTATGGATACAGGGTCAGTCTTTTTGATTGTTTAGTTTACAGTAGACACATCGCGCACATGATGTTGTTTATGGTAGTCGGACTCTTTGCACCACTCAAATACTAAAAGCTTACGTTAGCCATACATGCATGAAATCTACATCTTGAATCAACTGGGGAAGGTACCCGAGAAATCAAGACGCACTTACTCTGTAACCCCATACATAGCGACGATATAATTAATGCGGAACCGCATCACGGTGCCGCCAATCAAGTCGCGCATTACAGAGCGAGCAGGGGCTTTAACATGACGGGCATTTCTGGTCAGCAGACCTATTTTCCGCAACCGGAGTCGAATAGAGATGTGTCAAGTAAGTCCTTCATTATTGTCAGCGATTGGCATCGTTAAACCAATTATATCCGTGGTGGGTTGGGAGGCGGCGCTTGCGATCCAAAGTATATCACATAGAGGTGAGCGCTTCTCATCTCGTGTACGTCGTAGTCGCGTTCAACTCAGCTCGGCTCCGTAAATGAACAAGGTACTTACTTTGATCATCCAGCACCTAGATGACTTCTCGAGCGACATTCCCCTCGAAGCAATACAAATAATTGGTAACCCGGGCTAGTAATCGGCCCGATTGTGATTGTTTCGGCAAAATAAAAATAAAAATAAAACAAACGCCAGCTCCCCTTCGCAGGGTGAGCCGACCAATCAAACGTGTAAAACACACACATCCTCACCACACTCCTTTTCCCCATCCTTCATACGCACCATGCATCCGAATGCCACAGGCCTGGATATCCGTCAGAAAAAAAATTCGCTTCAAAAGTTGGTGCTACCAAACGGGTGACCATCCCGTTTGCAGAGAATTCGTGGACAAAAAACTGGACATAAAAGGCGGGTAACTATCCACGAGTTCCCCAGTCCATACGGTCGCTCTACCTGGTTCACGATGTCCATACCACCCCAGCGCCCCCCTGGGAGCTGCTGGGCCAACGACACGGAGCGACTTGTTTCCACCACCGGCCAAGGGAACCCAGGTGATCTTACTTTCGACACCTTGCAAAGACTACATCACGATAGCACGTGCAAATATACGAAGGAACGATTTTTAAGGACGTACAAATAAATGACTGTTGTGAGTACAATAAGTAGGTGGGCGCTAGTTCTGGATTCTACTTGAGATCATTGATTCGAGTACTCTCGGGAGCACTTTTAACTTTCAATGCAGGCAACTTGCACAGTTTATCCGTTTCGGTCGTTCAGCGCTCGGCGGGGACTTTAGCCAGTGGAGTGGTAACTGGAAGCAACACGAATGCCTGCCATCAGTGTAGGAAGTATGCACAGAAAGCTGTATTGGCTTCAAAATCACACAGCCGGGTTACCCCGGTATACTTCAGAGCTCTTAGAGGGTGGTCCAAATACCCCGGGAGTGCGCAGAGGAGCCTGAGGGTCGCGATAGACGAGTTTACACATTGAATCGGTGGCAATTGCTATCCTGATGCGGTGGGCGCCCCGCCCCGTGTGTAGCTACAGGGTAACAAAATCTGAGAACATGTTTAGTCACCATGTCGTGTGTGCGACACAGCATCCGCAACGAAACTTTACTATGCCTGAGACCTGAGTAGCCGCTCTTACCACAAGTGATAATCGTTGTTGGCCCTATAGGAGAATAATATTAAAAGCAAATCCATCCATGGAACATTTGCCTACCAGCCAGCGGCTGTCGCCAAGAAATTAACCCGGATGCGACCCGTGCCGCCACCTTCTAGTTGCCACATCTGGTGGTCTTCCAGAAGCCTCAAAGTGCGCTCGGTCAACAACTCGGCCCAGAATCGGTGCAGGGCCCGTAAGAAAACATAATTTTTCCTTCTCATTACGTGGGAATGACTAGAATTGGATCGGCAATTTTGCCTTTTCGTCAGCCGCCTCCCAATCAGAACTCTCACATAGCTTGTGGAATGAGCAAGCGATAGGTGTTTACAAACTTTCTTGCAGATCTGGTGGCTCGCGGAGCTAACAGGCGATTAAGAGTGAGGCGATCGTATGGTAAGTGACGAGAGACCGATTGAATGTTTTGTTGACCCTTTGGCACACGCGGTGAAGTTCCTGGACCCCGTCCTCTGTAATAGAGGTTCTATCACGAAAGGCGCTCGTTGTCCTCTACGCCGTTCACCAGATTAGCAGGTTTCCGCACTGCTTTGATCCAGCAGTCTAGTCACTCAATGCCAGACTCTACGGACCTGTCGGATGAAGATGTCAAACTTGCGGCTCTCAAGATCGCGGTGTCTGCTTGTGAGCGCTATTTCAATAATCTAGTGCAGTTTAGGCTCTAACTATTGCGACTGCGTAGCACTGTCTTTGGCGGTGATGATGGCGGATTACACATGGCTGATACGTGATGAAAGAAGGGTCATATGGCGGTAAGTTGCGCTTCACTAGGATCGTCTTCCCCCCATCACCGAAGATGCACTCCTCCAGTCGGCTCCGATTCTGGTATTCAAGGATATATCTATTTTCGAGGTATATAGGTTTGGCTAGCCAAATGTGGGTGTGACCGGAAACGCGAGCGTCTCCTGACTCATTACCCTCCCAGTTTCAACGTTTATTTTACTGTTCGGATGTACATTGGCATCGGGACCACGCCAACTTGGTGCAAACTTTGGTTTGCCTACCAAGCAGTCGTGGTACAGATACTTCTTGCGTCTCTCGAAGGCGTACTCATGCATCGAGGTGAGTGTCCTAAGTTCGTTGGCCCGAGATCGTTCACCGACCCAGTTCAGTTTACGTCCTCTTCGAGCGCAAATTGTATATTCTGATGATATTAGTCTTGCTGACCGTTGGCCAGATTGCTTCTATGGTGATCAGTGCATACCTTTCCGTTCCCTCTAACCAGCACACGGTGACGTGTATGATCGTGAAAAGCAATCCAGGAAATGCCTTTTTTGGGTGATGTTGATTCTATGGTGGATGGCGATGCACTCATGACCGAGGGCAGGGCGACGACCATGACGACCAGCGTTGTGATCATCTCTATGACATATTCCAGGTTTCATCGTCTGTCTGTCAAATGGACCCGGCGTGGTATCGCGCGCATGGTGATCTGCGATACATCGTTGTCATTGTTGACTCTGTTTGGTGAGTTTGAACGAGTGGCCTTGTTCGTTCTCGCTTGACACAGTCAGGCTTGATGTTATTCTTGACGCTCTGCTCCCTCGAGGTGATACGGCCAAGTATTGGTGGTAACATCACCTACTAGTACGTGGCATGCCTCTTTTGGATGACACTTAGTCTGACCGTCACCTCCAGCTGGTTGGTGTGCCTGCTTTGGATATCGGTGAGTGATTCATCGAACACCATCGTCGTCTTTGGTTTACATCCTCTACGCGTCAGATTGGCAGAATAATTGTGAATCAAGAAATACTAGCCGAGGCTGAAGAACGCAGAAGCACCATACAATTCACCTCGCACATAGAAATTGAAGCTCTATGAGTCTTGTGAACCCGAAGTAAGGGACTAGATCATCTCTCACCACGCACATGCGACGCCGCATGGGATTCTGGTCCGGTATCGTCAAAGAAGGAACAGTCGTCTGATACCCATTACATTACTGAAGATAGCATTTATGTACACTTACCCGCGAGGCACCAGCACTGTCACGGACAGTATCCATGACAATCGTAGCTGACCTCATATACATTCCTTAGCATAAATCCTGTATCTAAATTCTGAACGTGGCTTACACTTGGAGGCCTGACGCCATAGACGACTCCCTCCGAAGGTACCCTCGGATACTCCGAGGCAAGGTGTGCTTGCCCTGTGATTGGTTGTGTTCGTCACTCACCCGACTCTTCAACCAATCAAATGTGCCAGTGGTATAATTGGTCGGGCGGGCCCGGGATGTACACGTTGATGACTTGGCGTGCTGACGAAGCTTCTGGAAAGAAACATCACCTCAGACGCCATGTCCCATTCGCCCACTGCCGTCAAACGGACACGTTTGGTCCTGTCATTCCCGAACACAAGGTACTTGCGCACTGCTAGCCGACTGAGAATTTGCGGTATGCCTAGAGTCTCAGGCGCAAGGCTCACGCCTCCATATGGCTCACGCCTCCATATGAGAACACTCAAACACGCGATCAAGGACCCCTAGCTGACCTCTGGAACTCGGTAATACCATTTGTTAGTATCGGGATGATACCGTACCTGCTTTGAACGCTCGACTTCCGATCCAATCGTCAGACGCGTGCTCGTGACGCACCGGGTATTCGTGGTTCTCCCAACGTCACTCGCAGTGGAGGACGTGTCAACTCGGAGCGACATGGGTTGCAGCATCTCATTGTTCTGCGCGATGAAAGTGACTCACTGGGATCGAGCGCACCCTGACTGCGCTGCAGCGGAGTTCCCATTGGCGGCCGTATTTCCACGGAGTTGTGCCTGTCTTGCGTGGCCGGTCTCGATCTAGCGTCGTTCTGGCAAAGAACCCTGGTCGGTTTCGGTCGTGAGGCAATACGGCGTTGCCTGTTGTTCATATCCGTTTCGTGCGCGGGCAACAAGACGAGACAGTCACGCGTCAGCCCCTGTTCGAGACCTCGGATTTAATCTTACATAATCCGTTTTTGACTGGACGACGACATAGAAGTCTAGAACGCGGTTCAACCGCTTTCCCCAGAGTTGCCACCAAGCCAGCTGCGAGAACAATAAATCAGATCAGAGAACCGTGGAGGCCATGTGAGAGAAGCGTATGTTCATTGGTAAACGCATTGCAGATTCGGTATCGCCGCGTTGCGATGAGAAAAAGTGGCAGAACCGTCGGAGATGGGCGCGACGTTCCGTTGCCCGCACTGCGTCCCTTAAGTATACATATCAATGCCACCCAAGCCCTCTGTCTCTCCTCCATCCCGCCATGAGCCTGTTCAACCCCCGTATCCTGGATGCCAGCATTCGGGATGTGACCGCCACCTTGAGCGACACCCAAAAAGCGGACGTGCTGTTGCATGCACTGCACCATTTGCCTGTCCAGGGGTAGGTGTATACAGGATGACGGTCTTTATCCGGGGTATTCTCCTTACACGTTGACAAAGCTGTCGTACGATCATGGAAAATGCCGTCAAGTCCCTCTTGCAAGTCCCAGCCCTACCCTCTGCCAACGTCGCCCGTGCGCTCTTGCTCCGCGCCAAGGGGAGGCTCGCTGCAGGTTACCGAACGTCTGCTCAACAAGGCAAGTGGTGCATGCATTCGAGTGTCACGGCGACGTCTGAAACGTGTCTACAGATCTTCATTTTATATTGACGGTGGATCCCGAAAATCAGGACGTCAAGGCGGTCATCCAATCACAACATCTCCGCCCTGAGATGGTGCGTTGTCGTAGCCAACGCAGAGGACGAACGTTTATGGCGAACATAGCTTCTCAGAGAGCCTGATTGCCCGCCTCGCTTCTCTGCCGAGGTGTGGCGGGAGATTGCGCTCTTTCTACCCAAACGGGACCTCAAGTCGCTGCTGCTCGTTCCGAACGTGCTGTCGCGCATCGCCAGCCAATTGCTCTTTCGTGAGATCGATCTGCATCTCACCGCTGCGATAGAACCTGGTGGCGCAGAGGGTCGTTTTCGGCCGTTGCTGGGAGAGAGCGTTTGCCAAGACATTGACGTGTGGCATTACCAGCGAAGCGCTGATATCCTGACGCGGATATTGGTCGATCCACATTTCGCGGGTCAAGTCAGGAGTTTGAAGGTGTTTGCCGTGTCTTATGATGTCACGCAACCGTTGGCGTTCCAAGTTGGTATGATTGTCGTGCTGCCGCTGGACGTGACTGAACGGGATGCTAGGCATGCTCATGAACGCCCTCCCAAAATTGTTGAACCTTCGCAGAATACATTGCTCTGGCAACAAAGAACTGATCACGCGCATGTTGCAAACGGTACATGCGTATAATCCACGACTGCAACGACTGTCTCTCGTGTATGTTCTCTGTCGATCTGTGTGTGTGTTGGATTGAACCGCATTTCAGAGTGGCAGACCATGCTGTTGACATTGAGTTGCCCGTCTTCAAGCACCTGACACACTTTGCAATCAGTTCGGACGGTGGGAGTAGTTCGTCTGTTCACACGTTTTTGGCGCAGAGCCGCGACATCCTTCGGTCATTGTCTATCAATAATCCATGCTGGCGTTTCCCCGCGGAAGCCATTTCCGTTCGGCATCTCACACAGATCGAGTTCAATGGTTGTTTCTCGGCGGATACGCAAGCGTTTTCGGAGATCCTGGCCAATGGCCACCAGCTGGAGTCACTGATGCTCTCGGGAACGCTCGAATGCGCCCCGTCGTGCTTGTTCCGACAGTACCGCACCGCTCTCCCGTTCCTTCGCCATTTCTCGCTGACGATAACCAACCTGCATCGACATATTGCCGATCGCGAGCTTTGCCCCGCCATCTCCGAGTTTCTCCGCGAACGCACACAGCTGCGAACTTATCACCTGCTTGTGCCACCGACGGACGCCCGTCGTATCGGGTTTGACGCCTCGGCGTGGGGCGTGTTGCCTGCGCTGTCCAAATTGAGTAGTCTGTCGATCACGTATCCGAGGGATTTGTCGCCTGCGTTGGCGGGGTGGCTGGTCCCACGGACGGTGCGTGCGTTGACGCTCGATCTGTCGCCTGCTGTGACGGAGGATCTGACGGTGTTCATGAATGTGCGTTATGCGGTCTTTCTCGCGTCCTTGCTGGTCTGACGTGGCACGCAGCAACTCCGGACGGGGATGCCACCCCTGTTGCGCTATATTGGCATCACGAATATGCCGATCCGATCTGTGTTGAGCGTCGTCGAGCATGGGTTCCCCAACGTGCGCGTCGTCCGGATCGACGGGAGTGTGTGGACGGTGGCACGGTCGGAGGAAGACGGGACGCTGGAGGTGGCGCAGTGGCCGTACCGAAGGGCCAAGTACCATGCGGCGGAGTGGCTCGAGTCGCTGGAGTGTGCGGATGCGATCTGGCGGGGCGTGGATGGGCCGTGAGGGTGTATTGCCGCATGATCACCGCTGTACATATTTTTTGGAGGATGATCCGTAGACCCATGTGGAGCGCGTGTCACGTGGTCTCTGACAGTGTGGGACAGCGTTCGAGTGCACGACAGAGAACGACCAGCGCCCGCCTGAGAGTCATCGATGGAGGGCTATGGCGCACTCCCCGCCGCGTACCCGTACGAGCGCGACCGCGCCATGAGCGACAGAGACAGACTGTGCGTCCTGGCCGGCCCTTTCCTGTCGATGCTGACCGTCCGCAGAGAATACGAACTCACCGTCAGACAGGAGCCAAAGCAGGCCCGCATGTGCGGCGTGGGTGGCAAGTCGCTCCTGTGCTCGCCCCCCGCGACCCCGCTCACCCCCACACAGCCGACCGTCGTCCCATCGACCCCCCGCCCATCATCCAGCTCCGTGTCGTAGACCCACACACCCGCCAGCCCCCGTCCCCCGCGAACCCAGACACCGACGACACCGATCCAAACTATGCCCACAGCTTCCTCCAGAACCCGTACTACTTCATGTTCGCCAGCCTCGCCAAGCCGGACGACGACACCGAACTCCACTGGCTCAAGGTCCGTATATCGCCTTCTACTCGTTCGTTTTTCATCCCGTGTCCAGGACGGTAAAACACGATGCACCACCGGCTCGGTCGTATCTTCCCTTTACCATCTCAAAGATACCGAGAATCGCAACGAAGACGCCGGGTTTTTCGTATTCCCGGATCTTAGCGTGCGCACCGAAGGGAGTTATCGCCTCAAACTCAGCCTCTTCGAGGTCGTCGGGTACGTCCCGTACTGTCCCGCTTAGTGCGTGCTCATATACCCCATAGCAACACCGTTCGTCACTGCAAGTCCATTTATTCGGCTGCGTTTTACGTCTATACCGCAAAAAAGTTTCCAGGCATGGAAGGTGGGTTCTCTCTGCGCGGCGGCCTTGTCTTATCTCAACGTGCCTCCCTTTGTCCTCGTTTTGGCCGTTCATTTATGTCAACGTTACGGATCATTACTCTATTTCGTCTCCGGCCTGAACCTTGTCCCAACACGACCCCTCCACACACCTTGTTTCGGAATTCAAAATAGAATCAACCCCCCTCTCGTGTTCCCTCGCTGACCAAGGCATCAAAATCCGCATCCGCAAGGACATTCGCGTTCGAAAACGGCCCATTGCAGCGCTTGCCCCGCCACCGGAGGGCGCTCCTTCCAATAATACCGAGTCCCGCAAGCTCGATCAAGAGCAGACCGCGGACGATGCGCACACTCAGCAACAACAGCACGTGTCCCTGGCGTCACAACCCCCCTCCGCGGCTCCGGGTTCGACCGTCGTCAAGCGCGCACGCCACGGTACCTTGACGGGCCCGCTCCACCTCGTCTCGCCCACGTCGGTCGCGAGCAACGAGGGCATGACGCATACGCCAGTGTCGACGAATAATCACACAGGGTCGTCGATTGCGTTGGCAGGACTGCCTGCCTGGCCGACGCCCTCGACGTTGGATCCGATGCTGGGGGTAGCGAGTGCAACGCCGGGCGGGATCGAACTCGCGACAGCAAGCGCGCTTCCACATGCCCATGCCCAGCCACACGGACATGCGCATCAGCCTATGGGTATGGGCGATCAGCTGGTGTCTGCCGGTGCCGAACCGTCAAGCGCTGGCTCGGGATCTGCGGCAAGCGCGGGAGCGGTGGCGCGAAGGGCTGGGCCACAGGCACTGTCGTCCTCGGCGTCGTCTTATCCCTCGTCGTCGTCGAACGTGGGCGGGATATATGACCGACTCAACTATGACTACGAGTCAACGAGCCTCCGTGGTGCCACGGGTTCGTACGACCCACAGCGTCCTCTCGGGAGTGGGAGTGGGACTGGATACGACAATGCCCCAAGCGGGAGTGGAAGAGGGTATGATGCGGGTGGCGCAAGGGGTGGGTACGAGAGTGGTGCAAGTGGTGGGAGGACAGGGTTCGAGCATCCCCAACCGCACCACCCGCGTGGGTCGTATGATCCCCGAGGGGGTTACGAGTCTTCCCAGGCCCCTTCTCGAACTCCGTACGGTACTCATCCTCACACGCAGGGTCAGACGCACGCCGAGGTGCATGGGCACGCTTCCCGTGCGGCGTTTAGTTCTCCGTACGAAGGTGCGCAGGCGTACCAAGATGGACAGCACCACGGATACACGCATCCGCAGCAGACATCGACAGGGTATGCACATGCGTCATCGACCCAGCACCACCCGTCGGCATCTCACCATTCACAACAAGGGCAATACCCGTCTCCACCGCGTTCTCAATACGCTCCGTCGTACCCTGGGTCGTACGCACGCTATGACGCGAACCCCAACGTAAACCCGAATGCGAACGCAAACGGACCTGGCGCGGGCGGGAGCGGGTATTACGATAACCCGCCAACATCGTCCTCGCCGCACCCGCACTCACACGCGTACTATACGGGTGGGACGGCAGGTCAAGGCGCGGCTCAACCGTCGCAAGTAGCGCCACCGCCGCCCATGACACACGCAGCGTCGTACGCGTCCTCGGCAAGCGGAGGATCGCCGTACGAGTATGCAGGGCAGGGACAAGGACATGGGTCGTCGTCGGCGGGGGAGTATTACGCGCAGGGTCACGGGCACGGGCATTCTGCGCGGGTGGTATCACCAGGACCGAACTTGCCGACGTCTGCGGCGCGTTACACGGGTGCGTCGTACGCGGGCGGTGTCCCATCTGCATCGGCATCGGCGTCGGCGGCGTCTGGGTGGGGACCCAACGGGGCTCACGGGCTGGGCCAACAAGAGATGATCCACCTCGCGCCGCTGAGACATGCGCCTGGGGGGGCGGGCACAGGCGCGGGGTCGTCGTCGTCACCGTCACCGTCGTCGCCTGCGTTGCCATCTGCATCTGCGTCTGTCGGCGCGGGGTACTCCATGATTCAGCTCTCGCGGGCGCCGTTTGAGCACGACGGGCGGGTTGGGGTGCCGGGCAAGAAGAGCGTGTTGAGCATCGGGAGTATCATTTCGGACGGGGCGTAAAGGGGGGGGAGAAGGCCTTGTAGAGGTGGATGAGTGGGTATTTATCGCGCACCGCATGGGTTCGTCGTCGTGTATGTTATCTCTCTCTCTCTTTCGTTGATTTGGTATGATACGCGTCCGTTTAGGTTTTTTTTCCTTTGTCTTCGTTGCTTGGCTTTCGGTTTTGGATAGTTGCTTCTTCTTTTGTCTTTTTTTGTTTTTGTTTTTTTTGCTCTGTTTGCTCAATCAAGGTGTACGTTTTTGCTGTGTGCGCGCTCGGTCGCTCGACGTGTTGGACTCAAGGGATGATGGCAGCGCGACATATTCCTTTCAGAGAACGCGAATTGGCGATCACCGACTTGCGACGACATTTCGGCTGGGTATGCATACATTGTGTGTGGCCTACTGGGAGCTCTCTGACATATCCATGATATGGTCAACGCTTTCTGCGTGTGATGTCTCCATACGATCCAACCGGAAAACTAGAAAGGTCAGTCAATAAAAATGTTTGTATCGTCATTCAGTCTGGCCACCGGGGTTCATGCAAAATGTAGGTATAGTAACTACCGCCCTTTGTTGCGACCATCCTCTGGTATCGCCTGGCTGTAAAGAACAAACATCTGTTATACGGACCATGGTACATGTGTTTAGTACGACCCTGGCAGACCGATTTAGGCGACCGTTTTTCGATAGATGACTCTGCCACCATGACACAAGGTCACCGGCGCCGGGGGATAAAAAACGGGTACTTTAAGAACGACGTGGCGCGTGTGACTCGAGCCCTTCATCTTTGACTAACCATAGAGATACATCTAGGGATGAGCATCTTCTAGTGGATAGGCCTCTTTCTGATGATCATGGCAGCGATGAACGCCAGCACTGCCATACAGATGGTACAC
>JBBPTE010000441.1:0-18835 GCA_038093935.1 Tylopilus cf. pallidocervicolor | reverse complement strand
CCTCTCGAAGTGAATGAAGTGACTTTCATCCCAATTCGGTCGCAACGAAGTGTGCATAAGTGCAGTTCACACGAATTGAACCGAATTAACTGCGAAGTCACTTCACTTCAGCGGCAACACTAGCTCGGACGCTGCACTACGTGTTCGCCTCACGTACGCGGCTTCCTCCAGTCTTCTTACTTGCGACTGGAGGTGAGCCCGTACCGCTCTACACTACACGGTCTCATACTTACTCATTGTACCTAGTTCACTAAGCTCACTCGTTACGTCCGACTCTCGCGCACGCTAACATAATTTTGGTCTGCAAGGCCTCTGGATAGGTATGTCTCATATTATCCACCGCACGCGGTTCTTGACTGGTGCTCCACAGGTCAAGTCATTCGGCTTTTATCGTCGGATTCAGTGAATACGGTGCCATTTGTTTTGGCACCCACTGGGACAAAGAAGTGGAAAAGGGGATCCTAAGAAACGAAGAAGAGGCGAAGCAGTAGCGCAAAGGTTGAACACCCGTCTCGCTTGTCGTAGCATGCTTGTTATAGATGCGGAGAAAGACCTGAATTATGGCAGTACGTTGGCAACTTTCGCTTATCGGGGGCTACTGATTGAGCAAGGTTATGCAGTTTCTCGGTCCGGGAACCGTCAACGAAATCCCTAACACATATGGTCATGTCGGACGTACTATATTTCGTGCTTGTGCTGCCACCAGTCGGATCCCAAGTTATACTTGAGACCTCCGAAACGGTCCTGCTTAAACTAGGAATTGAGGCCGGGGGATGACATGAATGAACCAAAATAGCCGTCCAAATCCATAATGGCTGTCGAAGGAACTATAGTCCCCACATATCCATCTGGTCGTATCACCACCAGTGTCATCTGCTCCGGGTCAATCCCGAAGTTCTTATATCCATGTCCACCTTTGGTCCCTGTCACGTCGGTATCATCGAGAAGTACTCTGCAACACTCCATGCATTAGCAGGTACAGTGTGTAAAAGGATAATGAGTACTTTGACCAGTGGGGACGGAAGAACGCAGGGACGTGCAAGTAATTGATGTCATCCTTTTTCCCTGCCACGATGGTGATCATGTCAAACACAGTCCAGGGATTCCTATCAGGACTATATTTCCTAAGGAAGCTTGTTGGCTCGCTTAGCACCCTTGCGAACAGATTTAGCTCCGTCACTCGTGCGTCGGACAGTTTTCCTGAGAAGAGTAGGACTTTGAAACGAACGTCCGCAGGAATCAGATCCTGTATCTCGATTGGACGTGCGTCGGCAGCACGAACAAAGATGTGTGGGGGCATTCTTTTTCCAACGATGAGGTTCTCTGCACACTTTTGGTGTTGAGGAACCACAATTGCTGACGGGGAGTATTGGACTCCAATACCACTCATGAATCCTCCGAATGTCCGATATGCTCTAATAAACGAGATGACGAGAAAAGAAAACCGTGTACGATGCAACGCACTGCAAGAACTCTTCATGAGATACACCGTCTTCATTCTCCTCAGTCCTTGGTCTTCCGGAGAATAGGTTGGCAAATTTTTTATCGAAATCGATCAAGTCTTGCGCGAATGCTCTCCGTTCGTATTCATACTTAAAAGAGGGTATTAGACGAGAGTATATTGACTCATTGTGAAATATACCGTCTTCAGAAGCGATAAGTCGGACCATCCTCTGAGTACCTGCGCGAGCTTCCATGCTGAACCAATCTCAGTCCACGCACATTGACATATGGTGATACGTACCGAGATTGTGGGTATCGTTCATGCCAGCATTCATCCCCTGACCTAAACCATCGTAAAATCGCTGCAGGATTATGGAATTGCAGGCAATGAAAAACTGACTCACCACCCTTTGGGGAATGGGTATGACATGCGTCGCCGGCAATGAAAACACGATCGTTGACAGAATAACCTGACGCAACACGCTGCCCGACTAGGGAAAGATCACGTGTTGACACCAGATGCGTGAGATATTGAGAAAGGACATACTGATGTAGATTGTCCACCAATCGAACTCTTTCGGGTCGGCCAGCTCGAATGGATGTAACATCTTCCTCGCCACCTATTACCACTAATTAATCACACGGCAAGGTTTATTGGCCTCACAAAATTATCCCACCGAAACCAGCATCTCTGGGGTCATCTTGTTCTTGTCCACTCTTCCGATCGATGGGGATATGAAATCCGTGTCTGATAACTGGATGTACATTCTGACTAGGTCACGCTCGCGGGGAATAACCAAGCATGACCCATGGTCAGAACGAATAGAAGCAACGTTACGAATATCTGGAAAATTGGTTTCTGGTATCATATCGACGGCACCCCAGATGTGGTCTGTTCAATCTAATCAGTCGAATGCGAGAACACAATATCAATCCGATCGAATCACCTGTTTGTTCGCCTTCCATCAGAATTCCAAGAGTCTTTCGGACCCACGAATGTGCCCCTACACGGTGATGGTTGCAATCAGACCCGGGATGTGGGTATGATAATACTCGCCATCTGTGCCAACAACGAATTTAGCATGTATAATTTCTGTCCCGCTGTCTCCATCGACTGGGTGTAGACGCTCTATAGTGACCTGGAGTGATCATTGATTATAAACAAAAGAGTGAATAGTCTGTTGTGCGCCACCTTAACTGGATATGATGATGCGTTCGACAATTCGTCGACGTTTTCTGAGATCTCGATGTGCACCGGTCGCTTTGGGCGCTCAACCTCCACGCCGTGGTCCGTCATGGAATCGAGAAAAATGGATTCTATTGCACCCTGGTGCAGTGTGGCCTGGATAGCCGTGATATGAATCAAACATAAGAACGAGTGATTAGGAAACAGAGGGCACACCACGAATGGATAGCGCGCACCGGTGACAGTGGGGCCGCGACTTGTGCACTTCGTGATTAATCGAAACTTCGAAAACGCGAGAACCATATCAACGCTGGTGGCTCATACCTCGATTCCTCCGACTCCAGAGTTATAAAAAACCTTGAAATACCACGCTCTATTAGGTATGCACAACCGAAAAGAAAGAAAGGAACATTTGCTTACACGCATGTGCAACTGGTTTGATTCTCGGAGCAAGCGCTTAGCAAGTCCATAGCTCTATTGCACAGTTTAAAAGGTTATGAAATGCGTGATGAATAATGTACCTGCATCACTTCAGTCGTCCTTGGCTGAATACCATCTGCTTGACCTGTTAAAACCCTTACGGGTCTGGAGTCAATCAGTACGACCGTTGGGACAACGGCGTTGAACAGAAACCACACCGCTTATCAATTATCCTGACACCCACGTCTGCCATTGCGAGGGCGTTGGCACACATGAGTCCGGCAGGGCCAGCACCGATGATCAAGACATCAACGCGGCTTTCTAGAAGCATGATGGATGGTGTCGGTAATGGACGAAGGTTCTTCGCCATGTCGGTACACAACGCAGCCTTTTTATAAGGGTCGGTACTGGACGAAATTATTTTGGTAAAGGCGGCCACATATCTGAACTTTAGCGCTGTAAGCTAGTTCGGCTGGAGCTCTCGGTTTCGGTGCTTTTCGTGACGTTAGTATGACGAAAAACCACATAAAGGCCGGAAAAGCAACCCGTGATTTTACTGATGCTGTATGAAAGTTATATATCTGAACCTTTGCTCATCGATTTCCTGATGTGGGGGAATTTGCGTAGACCTAACGAGATATCAGCACCAGCCACTAACGTCACCATACCTAACTAGGCTTATATAACTGGAGCAATGCTCAAATAAAGAACATGCGAGTTTCTGCTCAAGTCAAAGCTTGCAGGGTTGGAACTCAAGTACTCAAGGTCAGGGTCAAACGTTCAAGCTTCATCGTTCGCGTTCGCGTTTGTGTGCGAACAGGGGGACGTGACAAGGCAATCCGCGGGTAAATATTCCCGTTCCCACGGGTCACCACCACCATACCTCTTCGAGCCCTAACGCTCATCCAACGCCCCGCCGTCCCACTTCGAGCCCGATCCCACACCCGCCATCAACGTTCGAGCCAAACCACTCATTTCCCGCGCCTACCGTGCCCAACCACTCGCCAATGCCGCCATTCCCATCCGAGCGCAGCTGCTTGTCTCCCTCAGGCACTGTCCCCTTTCGAGCCCTACCACTCGCCTCACAACCGAGCCCTCCCTATTCGAGCGCAACCGCTCGTCTCAGAGGAGGATGACATACTTCCTGCTGCATCATACAAGCCATGGCTCGAGCCGTGAGCCCCGACTTCGAGTCCATTGGATCGCTCATTATATATGGTTATCAACTGAGATAAATATGAGTCACTATTCAAATACTTTAGATCAATACCGGACACGACGGCCGAGTTTTTGATGGCATCAATGGAATCTCTAGCTAGAGATGAACTATAATGTTGTCTGTGAGGATTTGTATAATGATATCCGCAGTATCTCTGCCTTGGATTCCCGAGACCACGCGCTTACATTGGCAGGCCATGGATATCAAGATAATTGCTATTGGAGTACATCCATTCCCGTTTGAATTCCAGGAACGATTGAAAAAAAAAAGACTGAGAATGACCCCCTTTTCCACTTCTCTGTCCCAGTTGGTGCCAAAACAAATGACACCGCATTCGCTGAATCCGACGATAAAGAGCCCAATGACCTGTGGAGCGCAAGAACTGCGTGCGGTGGATAATACGACGAGACATACCTATACAGAGTCCTTGCAGACCAAAATCTCCCTTGAACTAATCACGACATGGTTGTCTCCGACGCATGGTCGGCACGGAATGGTACGTGCATCGTGACATGGAAACTTTGGCTTACCAACGCCCCCGGTAGGGCCGCGTTTGAGATTGCCTCACTCACGGCGGGACGACTTGGCGGGCTAGCACTGGCAGGACAATCTGTCATTATGATTGCAGATCAGAGCGAGTCACGTACTTTATCACGTCAATCCAGTTTGAGCGCGCAAATGAGAATAACCCGAACCAGGGGCTGTGGCCTCCAACAGCGTCGGAACATGATCGGGGCAAAAACCGCCGTGGGTCGCACGATGGCCCACTCAAGCGTACTTGTGAGCGTACTGGGAGGATTTACAGTCATGGTCATCCTTCTGGTCACAAATACGCAGGTCGACTCACCTCACATTTAGATTCATTCTGACACGTCTCTTCTAGCAATTCGGTTACTTGTTCGCCGACGACGATAGCATCGTTAGTCAAGCCATGTCACTCGTTGCATCTTTCCAGATAAGTTCGGCACATTGGATACGCGTCCAACAACATCTGAATGTGCATGGAATCGTGGGTTCTTGTGGTGGCGCTCTGCGTGGACAGGTTAAGTACATCAGGTTGGCCGAAGGAGTTGACATTTTTGTCGCCAGAAGCTTGGTACCATGTCCAACCTCGTTGCCTACTACGTCTTGGCACTACCATTTGGGATCACACTCACATTCAAGGGGGATTTCGGTCTGCAAGGGCTCTGGATAGGTATGCTTAGCATTATCCACCACACGCAGTTCTTGACTGGTGCTCCACAGGTCAAGTTATCGGGCCTTTTCGATTATCACTGGATTCAGTGAATATGGTGTGATTTATTCTGGAACCGACTGAGACAAAGAAAAAGGGGATCAATAAGAAACAAAGAAGAAGCGAAGCAGTGGCGCAAAGGTTCAACACCCGTCTCGCTTGTCGTAGCGTGCTTGTTATAGGTGCGGAGAAAGACCCGAATAATGGCAGTACATTGGCAACTTTCGCTTACCGGGGGCTACTGATTGAGCAAAGTTATGTAGTCTTTCGATCCGGGAACCATCAACAAAATCCCTAATATATATGGTCATGTCAGACATACTATTCTGTACGTGTGCTACCACCAGTCAGATCCTAAGTTATACTGGAGACCTCCAAAACGAATATTTCAGCAATGGTCTTTGCTTGGGTTGCGTTTAAGATGAACCAGATGTATGTTGCACCTGATGAGAGTGTGGAGGTGGAGAGACACTGAAAAACTCGAGACGCTTGATGAATTTAGAGTTGCATTGTGGAAGGAAAATCGACGACCTGCCCGTCTTAGGCCTGTAGTCCCGAGTATCAACTACTGCACATGTCCTGCTCAAACTAGGAATTGAGGCCGTGGGGGAACATGAATGAACCAAAATAGCCGTCCAAGTCCATAATGGCTGTCGAAGGAACTATAGTCCCCACATATCCATCTGGTCGTATCACCACCAGTGTCATCTGCTCCGGGTCAATCCCGAAGTTCTTATATCCATGTCCACCTTTGGTCCCTGTCACGTCGGTATCATCGAGAAGCACTCTGCAACACTCCATGCATTAGCAGGTACAGTGTGTAAAAGGATAATGAGTACTTTGACCAGTGGGGACGGAAGAACGCAGGGACGTGCAAGTAATTGATGTCATCCTTTTTCCCTGCCACGATGGTGATCATGTCAAACACAGTCCAGGGGTTCCCGTCAGGGCTATATTTCCTAAGGAAGCTTGCTGGCTCGCTTAGCACCCTTGCGAACAGATTTAGCTCCGTCACTCGTGCGTCGGACAGTTTTCCTGAGAAGAGCAGGACTTTGAAACGGACATCTGCAGGAATCAGGTCCTGTATCTCGATTGGACGTGCGTCGGCAGCACGAACAAAGATGTGTGGGGGCATTCTTTTTCCAACGATGAGGTTCTCTGCACACTTTTGGTGTTGAGGAACCACAATTGCTGACGGGGAGTATTGGACTCCAATACCACTCATGAATCCTCCGTATGTCTGACGTGCTCTGATAAACGAGACGAGGAAAATATTCGCGGAAAACCGTGTACGATGCGACTCACTGCAAGAACTCTTCATGAGATACACCGTCTTCATTCTCCTCAGTCCTTGGTCTTCCGGAGAATTGACTGACAAGTTTTTTATCGAAATCGATCAAGTCTTGCGCAAATGCTCTCCGTTCGTATTCATACTTAAAAGAGGATATTAGACGAGAGCATGTTGACTCATTGTGAAATATACCGTCTTCAGAAGCGACAGGTCAGACCATCCTCTGAGTACCTGCGCGAGCTTCCATGCTGAACCAATCTCAGTCCACGCACAATAACGTATGGTGATACGTACCGAGATTGTGGGTATCGTTCATGCCAGCATTCATCCCCTGACCTAAACCATCGTAAAATCGCTGCAGGATTATGGAATTGCGGGCAATGAAAAACTGACTCACCACCCTTTGGGGAATGGGTATGACATGCGTCGCCGGCAATGAACACACGATTGTTGACAGAATAATCTGACGCAACACGTTGCCCGACTAGGGAAAGATCACGTGTTGACACCAGATGCGTGAGATATTGGGAAAGGACATACTGATGAAGATTGTCCACCAATCGAACTCTTTCGGGTCGGCCAGCTCGAATGGATGTAACATCTTCCTCGCCACCTATTACCACTAATTAATCACACGGCAAGGTTTATTGGCCTCACAAAATTATCCCACCGAAACCAGCATCTCTGGGGTCATCTTGTTCTTGTCCACTCTTCCGATCGATGGGGATATGAAATCCGTGTCTGATAACTGGATGTACATTCTGACTAGGTCACGCTCGCGGGGAATAACCAAGCATGACCCATGGTCAGAACGAATAGAAGCAACGTTACGAATATCTGGAAAATTGGTTTCTGGTATCATATCGACGACACCCCAGATGTGGTCTGTTCAATCTAATTAGTTGAATGCGAGGGCGCAGTACCAATCCGATCGAATCACCTGTTTGTTCGCCTTCCATTAGAATTCCAAGAGCCTTTCGGACCCATGAATGTGCCCCTACGTGGTGAAGGTTGGCATCAGACCCGGGATGCGGGCAAGACGACACTCACCATCTGTGCCAACAACGAATTTAGCATGTATAATTTCTGTCCCGCTGTCCCCGTCGACTGGGTGTAAATGTTCTATAGTGACCTGGAGTGATCATTGATTTAAACGAAAGAGCGAGTAGTCTGGTGTGCGCTACCTTAACTGGATATGATGATGCGCTCCACAATTCATCGATGTTTTCTGAGATCTCGATGTGCACCGGTCGCTTTGGGCGCTCAACCTCCACGCCGTGGTCCGTCATGGAGTCGAGAAAAATGGATTCTATTGCACCCTGGTGCAGTGTGGCCTGGATAGCCGTGAAATGAATCAACATAAGAACTAGAAATCAGGTAACAGAAGGCACACCACGAATGGATAGCGCGCACTGGTCGGAGAGGTGATAACGGAGCCGCGACTTGTGTACTTCGTGATTCATCGAAACTTCAAAAACGCAAGAAATATATCAACGCTGGTGGCTCATACCTCGATTCCTTCAGCTCCGGGGAGGTAAAAAGCCTTGAAACACCGCGTTCTATTAGGTATGCACAACCGAAAAGGAAGAAGGGATATTTACTTACACACATATGCAGCTGGTTTGACTCTCGGATCAAGCGCTCAGCGAGTCCATAGCTCTATTGCACAGTTTAAAAAGTTATGAAAGGTGTGATGAATAATTTACCTGCATTACTTCAGTCGTCCTTGGCTGAATACCATCTGCTTGACCTGTTAAAACCCTTACGGGTCTGGGTCAGTCAGCATCCAACCATTGGGATAACGACGTTGAACAGAAACCACACAGTTTATCAATTATCCTGACACCCACGCCTGCTATTGCGAGGGCGTTGGCACACATGAGTCCGGCAGGGCCAGCACCGATGATCAAGACATCAACATGGCTTTCTAGAAGCATGGTGGATAGTGTTGGTAATGGACAAAAGTTCTTCGCCATGTCTCTACGCAGTGCGACCTTTTAAGACCCCAAAGTCGTGTCAAGGGCCACCCAACCTCCATTAAACAACCGAGTAAGTGATATTGACGTGGCCGGGGCGGAACAATCGTTGTGAACCGCAGTCGACAAGCGGTGGTACTGCCAACTGCCAGCACGTCATCGCGGATAAGGCGACTCTTTTCGCGGACAGCAGAAGGAAGAGTGCAAGCGATGGGATTGTTTTCCGACGCCAATGATATCCACCTTTGAAACGGACAACAGCTAGCGTCGCATGTTCGAGAAGTGGTGTGCTCGCCAAGTTGCTTCTCCCAGCGGGTATTAACTTGAATAGGCTCAATGTTGAATCGATCCCAACTGAGCTGAGGTAGGTGGATGTGTTAGCGGATATTGAATGACAAGACACACCAACGTGACACGCACAGGAAGTCTAATCCGAAATAACATTCAAACAATTGCATGGGGTGAACTCAATCAATGACCCACCCTTAGGCAACGGTAGGTAACGGTGTGACTGAAACTGCCCAGTCAGATCACTGCCAGTCGACATCACCTGGAGGCATGAACGAAACAGTTGGGCAGACCAGGACTTACCTCGAAGCTTCACTCCCATGCCCATTGGTAGCTTTGACAACAGCGGCCGCGAGTGTAGTTTGATACTAGTGGCAGGTGCTCGGGAACAACTATTACGAGCCTGAGAAGATCATGTTTGGCCATCACATCTAGAGGGTGAATTTGCGGCACCGTTGGGTTTCACCACTAGGGGAGGAGGGCAAGAAGTTTTCAAAAGTGATCGTTTACCCCACTGAGTCGAGTTCTGTATGAAGATAGTCCTTTCCTGTCTGTCGTTAACCCATTGGATCGCTCGGTATATGTGGTGCAGGTAGGAATAAATATGAGTTGCTATCCAAGTACTTTAGATCAATACTGGATGGGACGGCCAAGTTTTTGAAGGCGTCAACGGAATCTCCAGCTAGAGATGAGCTATGATGTTGTTTGTGAGGATTAATATAATATCCGCATGACATCTCTGCCTCGCATTCCCGCTTACGTTAGCAAACCATGGATATCAAGGTAGTTGCTATTGGAGTGCATCCAATCCCGTTTGAATTCCAGGAACGATTGAAAAAAAGACTGAGAATGCATATTGAAATCGAGTGGTATGGCGCAGTGATCTGCACCCCAGTGTCGTCAGTTAGTGAACTCCTCACCCATCCGTCGGCGATGGTCTAGTAACGCCCTCTGCTTCGCTTCCTCTTCATTTCTCATGACCCCCTTTTCCACTTCTTTGTCCCAGTTGGTGCCGAAACAAATGACACCGTATTCACTGAATCCGACGATAAAAAGCCCAATGACTTGACCTGTGGAGCGCGAGTCAAGAACCGCAGGCGATGGATAATACGACGAGACATACCTATCCAGAGGCCTTGCAGACCAAAATCTCCCTTGAACGCAAGCGTGATCCCGATTGGTAGTGCCAGGACATAGTAGGCAATGAGGTTGAACATGGCACCAAGCTTCTGGCGGCCTAAATGCCCAGTTCCTCAGCCAACTTGGGTGTGCAGGCCACGCTGGTGTACTTACCCTGTCCACGCAGAGCACCACCACACGAATCTGCGATTCCATCTGCAATCTGTGCATCATCAGATGTTGTTGGACGCATATCCAATATGTGCCGAACTCACCTGGAAAGATGCGACGAGTGGCATGACTTGGCTAACGACGACTGCGACGCTTGAGTCGTCGGTAAACAAGTAACCGAATTGCTAAATGAGATGTGTCAGAATGGATCCGAATGCGAGGTGAATCGACCTGCGTCTTTTGTGGCCAGAAGAATGACCATGACCGTAAAGCCGCCCAACACGCTCACAAGTACGCTTGCGTGCGCCGTCGTGCGGGCGCCCCCGGCGGTTTTTGCCCCGATCAGGTTTCCGACGCGGTTGGAGGCCACAACCCCTGATTCGGATTATTCTCATTTGCGCGCTCGAACTGGATTTGACGTGATGACTTACCAAACCCGAATGGTACCGTGGCAATGACTTGGAACCAAACGAGCTCAGTCCCAATGACTGACGATCAAGTACGTGACTCACTCTGATCTGCAGTCATAATGACGGATTGTCCTGCCAGCGCTAGCCCGCCAAGTCGTCCCGCCGCGAGCGCGACAATCTCAAACGCGGCCCTACCAGGGGTATTGGTAAGCTGAAATTTCCATATCACGATGCACGTACCATTCCGTGCCAACCATGAAAATCCCCGGTAGTGCCAATGAGAGGAATCCGCGACAGCTCCTCGAATTCAGGACCACACTGGGCTGTAACCCGCCCCACGTTCCATTTGCTTTGTGCGTCGGAGACAACCATGTGGCGATTATCAATAGGAAGAAGGCAAGCCAGTAGGTGATGGACAGCGCTACTGGGCAACCTAGTATTCCGAGCGGGGTGTGGTGAATCAAGACCACGTTCAGAGCAAGATTGATTGGCCAGATGATGATCAAGACAATGGTAGAGGCACGCATGATGCCTGTCGACGACGACGCTCAGTGACGATGGTGCATGTCAAGTATGCTTAGAGACGTACGTACCCTGGCACTGCAGATATTTTTTGAGAGATTCGAACGCAATGAATCCCGGGGCTGCAATTATGAGTATTCTCATGATGTCTTGTACGTCTTTGCAGAGACGGGCAGGTTCTCCGATGGCCAAGAGGACGGGTTCAATGAAGAACCACAAGACTGCGACAGGAATGAAGACGATCCATAATAATATGATGCATCGCTGCAAATGGATAGACAGATCGGTCTTGCGGATGCCACCCGTAAAGGCTTGTGATCCCAGGGTGTCCAATGCTGATCCACCACCGAGAGCAATACACCACCCTATCAAAATTTGATATTATTACAAGACAACAGGCGCACGGTTGGAATCATTGTGAGCACTCACCAGTCACGAACGCCAGCATCATTGAAAATGCGGCGGCGGACAGTTCTTCAGGACCTAAGCGGCCAGTTACAAGGGTGGCGACTGTCTGTATCGAGTTTTGTAGCATATATGACAGGATGACTACAGGACACGATCGTTAGACCATGCGGATTGGACTTGTCACAAATGAACCGTCCGTACCGGGAATGGAATCAACGACCAGAGAGGCTAATAGTTTTGGGCTGAAAGGAGACTTGGATTCGCATTCCCCGTCAGAAAATGTAGGTATTGGCGTAGAGGCATGACGGGTGTTGATCACTCGCTCTATTAAGTGTCTTGTGTTCTGCAGAAGCGGTGAGGTTTCGTCCAAGCTCATCGTTTTACTCGGAGGAACTGAAGAAAAGGGGGGCGCAAAGGCTCAACACCCATCCCGCTTGTGGTAGCGTGCTTATTATAATGACCCGAATAATGGCGGTACGTTAGCGACTTTCGCTTACCAGAGGCTACTGATTGAGCAAGGTTAGTTTCTCGATCCGGGAACCCATCAACAAAATCACCGGCGTCGATGAACATGTCACGCGTCACGCATATGCCTTCTCATCATGATCCTAGATCACTGCAACAAATCAGTGTTTTCTTCCACGAAGAAAAGTTACAGCCACTGTGTGGTCTATCATGCACTTTCGTTCGTGAGAACATGGAAAGGTGCTGGTTTTGACCATTTTTACGACATTCGGGCCATTCTTCCGAATGGCTGCAGGGCTTTGAGTTCCACCCTGAATGCCCGCGGTGATATTGGCTCCAAAAATTAATACATTAATCTTTGGTCTCTCAGGTCTGGGGTCATGACGTTTTATCACCTCGAAGCTTGCGGTTCGATCGCATCGGAATCGTCTTCAATGACTCTATCCTCGACATTCCTTTTTCTACGTTGTGAAGCAGCTGATTTCCGAAGATATGGTAGCAGTACATTGTGCATGGTAGGCGTCCCCACTTGTCATTACAGAGGTTATTTCGGTTCTGGAAAGTCATTTGTCATGATCACGTTTGTCTCTGTAATCCCCCCATTGGGCTATACCCATTGGCACCCTGCCGTATCCTTCCAATGAACTAGTATTGGCAGATCTTTCCCGCCAGCACAAAGGAAGACGCTGGATCGCCAGGAATCAACAAGTCATGAAAAGAGACAATTCGTGCGCAAACGCTCTTTCTTTATACCGTGACTGAGACGGCTTCAGACACAACGCATAAAGTACGGTGATAAGACTTGAAACTGCACGATTGAAGGCGCCTATTGGAACCTAGGCACGATTCTGCAAGAGTTTAACAATGCTGTCGTGAGACTCTCTTGTCTCTTTCGATCCAGATGCGCAGATAGCTGCAAGAGCATACACCGACATTGGTGAGTCATGTATAGCTTTAAAGGTGACTATTATCTATATGCACCAATCCCTATTTGAATTCCAACAGCAAGTATACTGAAATCATGCCGTCTGTCGCAAATCCTGCCTACGCTAGTGCGATAGATACCTTCTGGCTTCCAACTTCGTTCTTTTCGCGCGGATCCGGCGTTGGTTAGTTGGTGAGTCCATCCTCTGTTCGCCGGCGATGCTCTAATAATGCCCTTTGTTTCGCTTCCTCTGCATTTCTCATAATCCCTTTCCCTACTTCCTTGTCCCAATCGGTGCCGAAACAGATCACTCCGTATTCGCTGAATCCGACAATGAAAAGCCCAATGACTTGGCCTGTAGAACGTGGGTCAAGAGCTGCTCGCGGTGGATGACGCGAGGCATACCAATCCAGAGGCCTTGCAAACCGAGATGTTGCCTGAACGCGAGTGTAATTCCAATTGGAAGCGCCAAAACATAGTAGGCGATGATGTTGAAGAAGGCACCGAGATGCTGGCGACCTAATTCCTGAATTCCTCAGCCAATCCGGGATACACGGTGCCATACTTACCCTGTCCACGGAGTGTACCACCACATGCATTGGCTAATCCATCTGCAATCTACACATGCTCAGATACGATCAGATGAGTATTCCGTGCGTGCCAGACCAACCTGGAAAGATGCGACAAGCGGCATGACCTTACTGACTGTCCGCACGGTGTCTTGGTCGTCAGTGAATAGGCAACCGAATTGCTGGATAATCTGTTTCAGAGAAAATCAAGACTCGGGAGTAATTAACTTGCATTTTTAGTGGCCAAGAGGGCGATCATGATTATAAAACCAACTATTACACTAACAAGCGCACATGCATGTGCTGCAGTGCGGGCACCAGTAGCGGTCTTTGCGCCGATGAGGTTTCCTATGCGATTGGAAGCTACAACCCCTGATTGACTTCATTAGTCTCCGAAATGCGCTAGACCGCAATCCCACTGAAGACCTACCGAAACCAAATGGTATTGTAGCAATGACTTGAAAGAAGAACACGGGCTAGTCACTCTAGGCAATAAGTAGGTACGATACTTACTCTGATCTGTCGTCATGATGACGGATTGTCCTGCTAGGGCGAGCTTACCCAGCCGTCCAGCCGCGAGCGCGACAATCTCAAATGCTGCCCTATGGGTTGCCGTTGTGCGGTACACCAATGCGTGGCGTTGGAACGAACGTACCATTCCGTGCCGACCATGAAGATGCCTGGTAGTGCCAATGCAAGAAATCCACGACAACTCTTGGCGTTCAGGACCGCAATAGGTTGTAACCCGCCCCATGTTCCATTTGCTTTGTGCGTGGGTGACAACCACGTAACAATGATTAGTAGGAAGAAAGCGAGCCAGTAAGTGATCGATAGCGCTACAGGACACCCCAACATTCCAAGTGGGGTGTGGTGAACCAAGACCACATTTAAAGCAAGATTGATTGGCCAGATGGCGATCAAGACGATGGCGGAGACGCGCATGATACCTATCGACGACGTTCGGTGGCGAACACGAGTCAAGGATGCTCAAAGGCCTACCCTGACATTGCAGGTATTTTTTAAGTGATTCAAACGCGATGAACCCCGGGGCCGCGAAGATGAGTATTCTCATGATGTCTTGTACGTCTTTGCAGAGACGGGCAGGTTCTCCGATGGCCAAGAGGACGGGTTCAATGAAGAACCACAAAACTGCGACAGGGATGAAGATAATCCATAATAGTATGACACATCGCTGCAAATGGATGGACAGGTCAGTCTTGTGGATGCCGCCCGTGAATGCCTGTGATCCAAGCGTGTCAAGTGCCGATCCCCCACCGAGAGCGATACACCATCCTGTCAGAATACGAAATATCATGGGATCCTAGGAGCACAATTGGATCCGCCAGGAGTACTCGCCGGTTACGAAAGCTAGCATCATTGAAAATGCAGCGGCGGACAGTTCTTCGGGGCCGAGGCGACCAGTCACGACGATAGCAGTCGTCTGTACCGAATTTTGTAGGATGTATGACAGGATGACTTTGTGGTCCGTGTGTTAGAATAGGCTCGACGTGGTTTTTGAAGAAATCGCTCGCACCCGGAATGGAGTCCACGACTAAAGAGGTCAATAGTTTTAGACCGAAGCGATGGGTAGCTCCTGCCTCTTCAGGAATCGTCGGGATTAGCGAAGAAGCATGAGAGTTGCTAATCACTTGTCGCAGCAACCATCGCGGGTCCTGAAGAAGTGGTGAGGTCTCGTCCGAGTTCATCTTTCTGCTCAGAGGGACTGAGAGAAGGTGGTAAAGGTTTGACGTATCTCGCTTGTCATATCTGTGCTTATAACGCGGAGAAAAGTCCCAAATAAGCGGGATCTATAATCGCACGACTGGATTTCTTTTGCTGACAACTCTTTACAGCACGGGAACCTTTCGAACAACGAGGCCTGCATCGTGCTGATGCTGGTAAACCCGTTTGGGATCTCTTGCAGCCAATTTTCCATGGCGTGACCACCGGGTTCCTGTGGATAAACCTTTCTCTGTGAGTTATCGCTTGGCGGGGTCATATTTCTTCCAATTCGATTGCCTCGAGGCTGAAAACTGTACATTCGAGGTGTCTCTTATCTTGGCGTGCATGTATCTTTCGGACTATCTGGTGACACGAGGCAGGGGAGATTGTGTCCATTTCCCAAGGCAAAACCTTTTTAGCTGCGCTTGATTCACTTTGGATCTCTGTACCAACCTCACCCCCGTTGTTGAGACTCACTTCGACGCAACTACGCACTTACGTCTTCCGCGTTGGTCACGCCAGGAATTCTGATTATCGTCCAATATGCGGGCCCAATTATTTGTCCTTGTCGTCACTGCACTTGCAAGTATCGTCATCGCTCATAATGGCCACGAACAAATGCCTCTCGGATACTTCAAGTATCCATATCAAGCGGTCTATCCCGGTGACAACGAAGGTAAATACATGTAGTTTTATATTAAAGGGTTTCACATCTAAGCTAAGTGATCAGTCACGGCCAATTCCATCTTCTCCGGTATCGCTACGTTTGCGAAGTTACCGTGGGTGCAATGTCTCGGTAAAGATAGAGATGCCGAATTTGACATTGCCTTCATCGGCGCTCCGTTCGTGAGTGATTTGACCTGTGCGTAAGGAATCGATTTGAAGACAATTTGTAGGATACTGGGACTTCATACCGCCCTGGTGCCCGCTTTGGTCCCGCTGGCATTCGTGCTGGGTCACGTCGCTTGACGTTATACGGGGGCTACAACGTTCCCCTCGAAGTCAACCCGTTTCTAGCCGGCCTGAAGATCGTCGACTGCGGTGACATCCCCGTCACGCCATACGATAACAAATTCGCTATCCAACAGATTGAGGACGGCCACAAGGAGCTCCTCCACCGACCTGCGTTCTCTCCACTCGGTAATGACTCGCTGACCGGCAAGCCGCTCATCCCAATTTCCGCTGATGGCAAGCATCATCCAAGGATCGTCACGCTCGGCGGTGATCATACAATTGTCCTTCCACTTCTGAGGCAAGCACTGTAACCCCCCTTGTGTTTATTTTATTCACGGGCCCTTTCCCGATCTCACCGCAGGTCCATCTACTCTGCGTACGGTCCTATTTCCGTCATCCACTTTGACTCGCATCTCGACACGTGGAAACCATCCGTGTTTGGAGGTGCTCCATCGGAACAGGCTGCCATCAACCATGGAACCTACTTTTACTGGGCCAGCCAAGAAGGTCTCATTAGGAATGGTAGTTCCATTGCAAGTGTCCTGTTTCCTTTGTCTTATTCACTCCGGATTTTGTTTCATTCCGCGCGTCTGTCGAACGCTTTGATCCTAGTTTGTCCGTTAATTCTAGCACGGCGCGATCCGAACGACCTTGTCTGGACCGGCGGACTATGTGAATGATGATGCCTCGGGGTTCCAGAGAATAGAGGCGCGCGAGATTGACACAATTGGTGAGTTGCGTCATGCAAGGAATTACCTTACAGCCAATGACGTGAATGTCCACTTAAAAAACCGTGGGCAGGCACCGATGGTATCATCAAGAAAATTCGTGAGACCGTTGGTGACCGCCCGGTATACCTTTCAATCGACGTACGTCGGTCCGTTCCTTTACCTTAGTTGGGACCAACAACCCGAACAGATCGACTCAATTGATCCTGCATTTGCGCCTGCGACCGGTACGCCAGAAACTGGAGGTTGGTCGACGCGCGAACTACGCACGATCTTACGCGGCTTGGACGGTCTGTACATCGTCTCTGCTGACATTGTCGAAGTCGCACCTGCCTATGATACGAACGCCGAGTTGACCACTATGGCAGCTGCCGACGCGAGTCTCCGTTTCGTGTCCTCACGTCCCAGAAGCTGACTCGAAATGATGTAGGTCTTGTACGAAGTCGTCAGCATAATGGCGAAGACGCCTCTCGGTAAGGTTGCCAACTGATCCACATGTTGTAAGAATATTTTCAGTTCTGAATATGCCTTTCCTTTCATCGGCCTCTTGACTGCGTTTTGTTGTCGAATTTTGTTGTATCGTTGCCGGTGATGTGATCGATTCATTGTATATAGTTGTTGGTTTTCTCCTCAGAGTGTACTAGTTGTATGTCGTCTGGAAGACTGAAATTCTGAATGTCCTCTCAACTACCTAACGAAGATGTCTGCGGTTACGACAAAGAAACGATTGTCGCTTTGTGGACAGTATACTTGAATCTCGATACCTTTTACGTCCAATGCGCAAGAAAATGCACCGAGTCCGACTGATTTCCTGCCCATCTCCCGATTTCTCTACCGTGACGAAGGGATGTCCCCGGGTTTGGATGCAATATCACCGGGAGAAACTTTCCTTCGTTCCGAACCCTGCTTGCCTTGGCCGCCCTTTGATTATTGACGGATGCTCCGCACACACCTAACAAAGCTCGACCACCTCCCACCCAACCCACTCCTGACCCTCCTGATCTGCACATTGCAAGACGCCCGGGACAAACTCGGACCACAGCCGAACCACCGGCACGTCCGACCCACAACCCTTCGCAAACATCTCGGACCGCCGATGGATCATACGCGCGCTCGCAACGTCCCCACAGATATTCAACGTCTGCAAGCAACGCATCTTGTCCACTGCGTCATCCAGCGCTGGATCTTCATTCCGGCACGAAGACTTGGGCTCAATGCCCCGAATGGTCAACGAGACCACGTTTTGAGACATCGACTCGAAAAAGGCTCGGAGTCCATCGTTGGTGATACCTGACACGTCTTCCAGCGTCACTTCAGTGAGCGTGTTGGTGGACGAGGCGGTGAGATATAAGAGGTCCTTGTCCGATATGGTAGAATGGCGGATGCAAAGTTGTGTCAATGTACAGGTAGGTGGGGTCAGAAAAAGGCGTCTCATCCCTATGTTTCCTGGTTTCATGTATTCAACGGTGAGAGAGGTCAACGCTGACCAGCGTGCCATGAAGCGTGTAAGTTGGCTTGTACTGATACTGTATTTCCAGAAGCTGTTCACTAACTGATTGCACTGGGTCGTTGTAATGGATAGTGTGTGTAAGAGATGAAGTTTAGGGATAGCTGAAAGAAACAAGGTTGTCTTGAGCGAATATCCTAGCGAGAGGCGTAAACGTTGCATATTCTTCGTGGCGCGGAGAATAGTGGTGAGTGCCTGGAAAAACCCAGAGAGCTGGAATCTTCGCTGATTGGAGAAATCGCATTCCAACCAGCTGACATAGTAGTCGATATCGAGGT
>JBBPTE010000440.1:0-17440 GCA_038093935.1 Tylopilus cf. pallidocervicolor | reverse complement strand
TCCATCATATGAACTACTATATAGGGTATCACATCAGACCCTGAAACACTTCCTTAGATAGCACGCCATAGGGAGAAACCCTGCCGACTCACCTTTTCCCTCTTCCCCCACCTCTCCATTTCATCTATTTGCACAGATGACTGATGCATATACTTCAGGTCTTCAAATTGGCACGTCCCGCCGGTCCATCTCACCATTAGACGAGGATGTACTGTCCACCATAGCACGGGGAGGAGACTCATCCAGTGAAGGTCGGTTGTCCTGCCTCTCTCGACCCGGATTGATACAAACAGCAAGCTCTACAGCACTCATCAACGGTAGTCGGACAATGTTTACCACTAGAGGCGACAGCACCCTCCGCTACTGGTGCTATGGACTCCATACGTTTCTCGTTATCATCCATGTTGTACTCGCCGCGATGCTTATCACTCATCCCGAACACCGGTTCTCTGTCTCTGTCGACAACACCACTGCAACCATACTCTTGAAGGTTTTTCTCCAAGCATTTTACTCCGTGCGCTTCCATGAACTTTCTCTGTGTAATCTGAGGTGATGGCTGTATTGAAAAGATATACACCGCAGTACTGGTGCTCATGGTACAACGTCTTGCGATATACGCTACCATGTCCAAGTGTCAAAGTCTCACCGCCATACATGATATATGCGGTGCATGGAACGGAATCGGGGCCTCTATTGGTGCGTTATGGCAGCAAACCAAGGTCGTATCGTCGCCGTGGACAATACTCCTCGTATTGACATACCTGAGCTGCATCTCTGGCTTGCACATCATCTCAACGTCTGTCATCCAATTTGAAGCATTCAACAATACTATTACAAGTGTTGTTCCATCGACCTTAGCCTGGCCGTTTTCGTCCATCAATCTCACCAACATCGACTGGGCTAGTGTATCCCCATTGACTTCATTGTGGCCACTGCTACCAACTGCAAAGGGATTGACTGGTAGTATGCTGTATGATGTGCCAGTCACCAATTATACATACACTGAAGTAGTTGTGAATGTGTCCACTATTAGTGCCAGCTGTGGTCTACTTTCCAATTCTTCAGTTGGTTATTGGGATAACACTTCATATGTCTATGTTGTGAATGTTACAGGCCTTGGGGAAGTTGCACTGCAAGTGGCAAGTATGGATCCCACTCAACATTTGTTTTTGAATTTACTATTTGTATCAGGACCAAACATGGTGTCATTTGTTAAATTGGCTCCCACTCAGGCCCCAATTACATCTGTGAGTTTTTTTTTCAGATCCTGGTGTGTGAATGTTTATACTGGTTTCCAGTCTTGTTTATTTTGCAATAACTATGTTATCTTCCAAATTGCTGTTGGGATGGACTTGGGTGACTTGACAGGTCAAGTCCTTCAAGTCAATATTGATAGTAGAGTCAGGTCTGGAGGTTGGTTTCCAATATGAGCATCAAATATATTTGGCTTATTTTTTGAAAGCCACTGTTGTGGATCCTGACACTAGTATTCCAACCACATTATTTTTTGTTGCATGCATGCTAAATGCAACAAACACTACACAATATCAGTTCATGCAAAATGGACAGATAACACTATCTGAGGAATCTTTATCCACTGAGGGATCTGGATCCTGGAAGATATGGACACCAGGCCCAACAACAGAGTTGACACAAACTGTATGTGTATGTATCCATTATATTTTCCACCTGTTTCTAATAGACACTCTGTGGATGAATTCTGCAGAGAATGTGTTTGATATGTTATCATTAGCCTGTCTATATTCATCTCCTGGTAGTCAGCAGTGTGAATATATGTCTGCTGCAAACATGTGAGTATCAACTCAGATGTCAAATAATATTTTGACATGTTCTATAGGTATATCAACAATCTGTTAGGAATTCCATGGGTATTTGGATCAGCCATGACAGCTGAAGTACTACCATCACCTATGATTCTTGATTGCAAGCAATTGGAAAATGCTATTGCAAACATAACTGCAGCATTTATATGGCTAGGTATGTTACTATTGAAATTTTAACACTGTTCTACTAACTATACATGTATACTACCTAGCAAGCACATTTTACATAGGGGAGGGAATTCAGCAAACTCAAGGGGAGAGCTCAACAATAGATATTGTCCTAGTGCTCAAACTGAATGTATGTTCATGTATATTTTTTCTGTTCAATTTCTCATGTGAGTTATAGATAAATACAACACCAGTAAGTCCTCTCCAATAAAATTATTTTACAATTACCTAAGAATATGTAGGTTGTTTGTGGTCTATTTGCTTCAATACTGCTTTTTGCCAGAATGACTTGCATGCTTTATGGTTCATATTCAGGAGAATCCAGAACTGTTACCATAACCTCTGGCATTCTAGAATTGATGTGGATCTCTGCTCAATCCACAATCTTGCAAAAAATCATGACAGAATCAAATAGTTCTGTGCCAGACCACCTGAGGATTCAAGGGATAAAGACTCAAGTTTGTTTATTGAATATGGACTTGGAATCCACCAAACACAATAAGGATGAGAACATAGTGGACTCAACAGCTTATATTCACAACTGGAAAGAATCCATTGCAAAAGGTCTGGTTTTATTTATTAATCTAACTAATGGGAATTATAAATATCTTTTTCACAAGGGAAATTCTCAATGTGTTTATGGTGCTATATTCTCCATGGTACTCTCCTTGCATTACATGTGGTCCTTGTTCCACTCTCAATCTATCATCCTGAACATGATGTTATCATGCCAGTATATGGCACTTGGCTGACAACAATACTAAGTATATGCCTTCAGACATTTTATGTTGTAAGTATATTATCACTCTTGCTCATCTACTATATATTAATCAGCTTTACTGTTAAGATATATACTGCAGCACTAGACTGAGGACCATAGCCTCAGTGTGTCCTGGTATATATAGAGTTTTTACATGTTTGTACTACAGCTATCGACTGTTAACGTTAAGCCAAGCTAAGAGCAAAGCTTCTTCTTGATAGAGTGACGGCTTGGTTATTTTATGAGTTTTCTTAAGGCATCCTTGTTGTTAACTTCTTTAGGGTCTTTCACTAGTTCGCTTGTGGCTTGGTATGATTGCGTAGAACTAGCTATCGTCCCAAATACAAGTAGGTAACTTTTATAGTGTTCTAAAGTGAGCACGGACCAAGCCATGCATCTGCCTTGAGGCTAGGCTGTGCGTGCTGCAGATCGAGTCAAGGACAGAAATGAAAGACATAAGGTAGCCTCGAGGTAGAAGGTTCAATAAAGGAAAGGCCTCGAGGCGAGTCAGAAAGGCAAAAATGAAAAGGAGGCTATCCTGGTGGAAACAAGGGAAACTGGACATGATCCCTGATCATGATGGGGACTATGGGCATGTCAACTAGTGAGTAAAGGTGTTCCTCAATAATTCTCCCTATAGAAACAATACCAAAGGCCAAGGCATCCTTGCTGCGTGGCGACTAATGCTCTGGGAACAAAGGGATTAAAGTATCGTACTCAAACCAATATGCATACCATTCTGTAACATTACCCCCTTCATACAACTGAAGCACTGCTTCAGTGATTTTTTCCTGCATCCCTCCCCTACAAGTCATATCCACCTCCATCGGAAGAGTGGCCCTCATTCCACACATGTACCTCCAGGTCCTCGTTGGAGTCGTACCTAGCTCGATGTAGGGGACACTCGACTCTAGAATGTCCCAGTGAGTAGCAGACAGGACATTGTACTTGTGGACAGAATTTTTGAGGATGACCTGGAGCACTTGTCTTGCAGTGAGGGCACATGTAATGCAGACACTCAACCCTAAAATGCCCCAGTTGGTTGCAGGTGAAGCAATGCTTTTCAATGTGGTGAGATCGTTGTGTACTCATAGTTGCTCCGGGGTCATCGATAGCAATAAGTTATGCAGGAGTGGTAGCACGTCTAGGTGGAGGGGGGAGAGGTCATGTATATGGTGGTGAGGGTGTTCTGGGATGGTATTCCCTACCAGGTGCTGGAATTCACGTAGGACTTGTCTGGCAGATGTAGGACTGAACTCTTCTTCCCTGGATGGTGGAGGTGATGAAGGAGTCGGGGGAGAGTTCCCTGGAGTTTCCTTGTTGCCTTCTCCTAGGTTGTCCTCTGAGTGGTTCTGTTCGTCTGACAACCTGGGGGGGCAGGGTGCTCCAAAAGGACATCGGGGTCCCTTCCCTGGAGCTATTGACTGCCGTCGTGTCCTCTTCTCCCTTGTCGATCTCTCCCTCCTCTTCTTCCCTAATGGAGATCCTTTCTCCACCGTCTCTGTTCTTCCACATTTTCCTCATGGCTTTGTTGAAGTCTTCGTCAAAAAACCCTGTTTCCCTGAAATAGTTGTCGCATTCTCCAGCTGAAAGCGATGCAAGGATGGGGAGGAGGAAAGGTGAGAGTAATTCGGAGAGTAGGTTATTGATTACCCTGAAGAACCCATCATTGTGGAGGAGGTCAAGTACCCTCCTCTTGGCATCTGCCAGGGCACATGTCATGGTGTTGTCGTACGGAGCTGGGAGGCCTTGGGGGCAACAGAGGGTGTGAGTGAAGGATAGGGTTTTAAACGTCCTGTAGAGTTCAATGCCTTCAATGAGCCTGTGGTTTTCTGTGTATCAAGGATCACGTTCGAGGGCATAGCAGGCGACTGCATTGCCGATAACCACACCATATAGCATTCTTTGGGCATCAGTGGGAAGGCGTTGGACATGGATGGAAAGTTTCTTGTTAAGAACAGTGGGAGCAAGAGTGGAGGACATGGTGGTTGATGGTTTATCGGCTTGGGGGGGCTGATGGTTTTCTAGGACAATTTGTGCTGGGTTTTATAGGCTTTCATAGTTTTAGATCATATTTTAGTAACCGAGCCAGTTCTTGTGCAAAGGCTGAAGCAAACTGTGGTCCTCTGTCTGATATGCATGAGTCGTGTAGTCCAAAGCGAGGGAATACGTGATTAAAGAAGAGGATGGCTATGTTAGCAGCTGATGCCATTTTGTTGGTTTTTAGGAAAATTACCCCCTTCGTAAGGCTGTGGTCGACCACGACCAAAATAGAGTCCACTCCATCACTAGGGGAAAGATCAGTGATGAGGTCAATTGAGATTTGTTGAAAGGGTCTGGTCGCTTTAAAGGGAATGGGGGATAGTACAGGGATACTTGGGTGTGTGTTTGCTTTGTATGCTTGGCAAATTGCACATCCTGTGACATATTTGCGGATGAAGGACATCATTCCTGGCCACCAGTAATCTTGTTGTGTTCGTGCAATGGTTCTCAATACTCCTTCATGTCTGCCAAAGAGGGAGGAGTGAAGTTCTTTGAGAAGGGGATTTCTTAGATCAGGGGGTATGTATAGTCGTTCTTTGTAAAAGAGTTGGTTATTGGAGTAGGTCCAATCCCTAGGTGATGCTCTTGTGAACAAGGAGGTTTCTTCTTTAATTGCTTGTAAGGCTTTAAGGACTAGTGGGTCTTTTGCAGAGGATTTTGCCAGTTTTTCAGTTAATTCGAGGTCTAGTTTTCATACAAATAGGTGGTTGGGTAGTAACATGATGGCTTGATTGTCTTTGGTGGTGTTGATCTCATCCTTTCTTGATAAAGCATCTGCAGGTGCCATTCTGGCTTCCGGAGTGTGAATGAAAACAAGATCAAAGTCCTGGAGGAAGAGTTGCCATCTTGCTTGTCATCTGGAGAGTTTTCTTGGTTCTTTGAAGTACGTGAGATTTTTGTGGTCAGTGAGGACTGTGATGGGGAAATTGGTTCCCTGTAGGTAGTGTCACCATTCCTCTAGTGTGTGCATTACTGCAAGTAGTTCCCTGTTATAGATGTCATAGTTTCGTTCTGCATCTCCCAGGGTTTTTGAGAGGTACGCGCATGGTTGTAGTTCTCCGTTGTGGTTTTCTTGCATTAGTATGCCTCTGGTGGCAGTTAGCGAGGTGTCGGTCATAATAGTGAAGGGTTTCTGGACATCTGGCATTATTAGTACTGGGTATTGCATGAAGGCCTTTTTTAGAGTGTTGAATGCTTCCTGGCATTCGGGCGTCCAGTTCCAGGCATTGTTCTTTTTTGTTAAGTCGTGTAATGGTCTGGCTATCAAGGAGAAGTTTGGGATGAATTTTCTGTAGTAGTTACAGAACCCTATGAAGGATCTAGTTTCTTTTACTGAGGTGGGTGGTCTCTATTCTTTGATGGCTTTTAGTTTGGTAGGGTCCATTCTTATTTGTCCTGGGGATATGATCATTCCTAGGTATTCCACTTCCTGGGTGTCAAAGACACATTTCGAGGGTTTGAGGTATAGCCCGTGGTCCATTAACCTTTGCAAGACCTTTTTTGTTCATTCGTGGTGGATTGATAGTTCATTGAATGCTATCATCATGTCGTCCATGTAGATGATTAGCCATCCTTGTGCTAGATAGTTGGCAAAAATATGGTTCATGAATGCTTGGAAGGTTGCTGGAGAGTTGCATTGTCCAAAAAACATGACTGTTGGTTCGAACAGTCCTTCTGGGGTGATAAATGCCGCTTTCCATCTATCTTCAGGTTCAATCCTGATGTTGTTGTATCCCCATCTGATATCGAATTTGGTGAAGTATTTAGCATTTTTCAACTTATCAATTAGTTCGGGAATCAGAGGTAGTGGATATGCATTCTTTATGGTGTGGGCGTTGATGTATCTGTAGTCTTGGCAGGGACAAAGTGTCCCATCTTTCTTTGCTACAAAGAAAAATAGAGACGCTTGTGGAGATTTTGACAGTACTATCTTTCCTTCTTCTAAATTGCTTTTGATAAAGTCTTTGCAAGCTTCTTGTTCCTTTGGGTTTAATGGGTAGACTTTGGCAACCCGAGGAATGAAATCAGGTTTTAGTTTGATTTCATGGTCGAATGGTCTTTCTGGTGGAAGTTTCCCTTTTGGTGGTTCTTTGAACACTTTTCTGTATTGTTCAAATTCCTTTGGAATGGGTGTTTCTTCTTTTTTGTTTCTTCTTGTGCAACTTTGATTGCAATAGTGATTTTGTAGGTTAATTCGTAGTGTGGATCATATTGTTTGTTCCATCGGTGTGAGATCTTTCTTTCTTGGTCAAGTCCTAGATACCTAATGAGATATCTTTGTTCCTCCGTTTCAACAGGGGTTTGTTTGTTCATGGTGATTCTTCCTTTCTTCCAGTCTATGGAGGGGTTTTCTCTTTGTAACCAGGGCATTCCTAGGATGACATTTTCAGTTCCACAATTGAGTATGAGGAACTCTTGTGTGGATGTGTTTTCTCCAATGGTCATCTCGATTTTGATTTTATACTTTATTGTGCCTCCTTGGTTACTTGTTCCATCTACGTTTTGTGCTTTGAGGTGTTGGTCAAGTTCCTTCAGTGGATATCCTTGTTTTTTTGCTAAGTTGCAGTCTATGAAGTTTCCGGTAGCTCCGCTGTTGATCAGGGCTATTGTTTCAATGCTTTGAGAGTTTTTGGACAGAGTAATAGGGATTTGGATTTGTTGGGTTGTTACATTGTTTATTGTCCTTACTCTAAGAGGGGTAGATGTTGAGGCATCCCTCTGCATTAAAAATCCTCATTTGGCTCTTCCTCGACTCGTACTACTGCAACTTTGTGGGTTTCTTCTTCTTCTGGTGTTTTTTCATCAAAGCATGTCTTGAGTACCCTTAGTATTTCATCTTTATTGACGTTCTTTCCTTTGAGTCCGTCCAGGTACTGGATAAGTTCGTTCTTTTCCTTTTGAATGTATGGAGGGGGGTTTGAGGATCCTGGTGTGTTTACCGCCCTGATATGTTGGTGTGTTCCTCCCCTTCCTCTTCCTCTGTATCCTCCCCTTCCCCTGTTTCCTTTGTGGTTCCTTGTACTGCATTCTTTTTTGTGGCATATGAAACATAGGTTCTTTTTGATGTGGTCTGCTTTTTTGATTGGTGATAGGTGGACCGCATCTATGTCCATAGCGTTAGGATCCTTTCTGGACATGGAATGGTCTGTCCAGTAGGGCCTCGTTTTCTTTCCTTTTCCTAGGATGCTTCTTATTCTCCTTTGTTGTATATGGAACTTGCTTGCTTGCTCTATCCATTCCAGGAGAGTGGTGGGGATTTCTTTTTGGGAGAGGACCATTGTGGCCAATTCTGGGTCTAATCCTTTGGCGAACTGGTCTACGACTGCTGCATCGTCTGGTTTTCTTCCTGATTTGGCGAATACTAGTTGGAATGCAGATATGTAGTTTTTAAATCCGCTTTCTTCGTCTTTTAGGTTCTGTTTGAGGGTTTCCAATGTTTTCCTTGCCTCTTGCTGAACATCGTAAGGGTAGAAGATAGCAAGGAAGTTCTTTTTGAAGTCTGCCCATGAGATGTCTGGAAGATCTTGATGTTCTAAGTAGAATGCTTCTGCGAAGTATTTTCCTCTTTCCTTAGACATTTTGTTTAGAGCGATTATTACTTTTTGTCCATCTTCAGTGTACACTCTCCTGTTCATGGCAAAGTAGCCTTCCATTGCCAATATCCATCTCATGGCGTCTTCAGCCTGTCCAGTGAAGTCTTCAGGTAAACCCGCTTTGAGTTCCACTGGTTTATCTCCCATATCATCGGTTACTTCATATGGATCAGGGGTAGGATCTGGTAACCAGCTTCTGGGGATTTTCGGTGATCGTTCCCTTTGTTTTCCCTTTCCTACTTTGATTTCCAGGGTTTTTTCTGGAGAGTAAGGAGGTTCTGGATATGCCACTCTCTATTGTTCTTCTTCCTGTTGTTTCCTCCACCTATATGCTTCTTCATATTCTCGGTCAATCCTTTCTCGTTCAGAAGGGGACGGAGAGGCAGGTCTTATGACTACTCTTGGTTTTTCTTCGGAAGGGGGAAGTTCTGGGATGAAGCGGGGCAGAGGTGGGGTTACAGGATCCTGTTCTGTGGAGGATGGGGATGGGGTGCAGGAGTATGCCAAGAACTTTGACTTTCAGGAGAATATTTTGTTGATGGGTGGGTCTCCTCAAGTCGATGCTTGGGAGTACGGGGTTCAGCTAGTTCTTTTGTTAATGTTAAGCCAAGCTAAGAGCGAAGCTTCTTCTTGATAGAGCAACAGCTTGGTTATTTTATGAGTTTTCTTAAGGCATCCTTGTTGTTAACTTCTTTAGGGTCTTTCACTAGTTCGCTTGTGGCTTGGTATGATTGCGTAGAACTAGCTATCGTCCCAAATACAAGTAGGTAACTTTTATAGTGTTCTAAAGTGAGCACGGACCAAGCCATGCATCTGCCTTGAGGCTAGGCTGTGCGTGCTGCAGATCGAGTCAAGGACAGAAATGAAAGACATAAGGTAGCCTCGAGGTAGAAGATTCAATAAAGGAAAGGCCTCGAGGCGAGTCAAAAAGGCAAAAATGAAAAGGAGGCTATCCTGGTGGAAACAAGGGAAACTGGACATGATCCCTGATCATGATGGGGACTATGGGTGTGTCAACTAGTGAGTAAAGGTGTTCCTCAATAATCCTCCCTATGGAAACAATACCAAAGGCCAAGGCATCCTCGCTGCACGGCAATTGATGCTCTGGGAATGAAGAGATTAAAGTATCGTACTCGAACCAATATGCGTACCATTCTGTAACATCGACCAATAATGAAGTCTGGATAGTACTCTATACTAGCCAATGGCATATCGTACTCAGCACAGCCAAGATAAGGTATGAGTCATCCTGCAGCAGCAGGGATTAAAAGGAAGAGAAGCCAACAAGGCTGTGGGATGAAAATGAAAAGAATGGAAGTAGGGCATAGCTCTAAGCGGAAGTAAATGTAATACAACTCATCGTAGATGTGGTGGTGGGAAATGAATGTCATCTAGGCATAAAGTGAAGATGAAAAGAAGGTGGCAGAGATCTTCATATCTTGGACTAGTTAATATCTGGATTGGGCAAGAATCTCAGTGCTAGATGGAACCTAGTAATCCTGAGTTTCCATAGGGGGAAACTGTGAGTCCTACTGTGCACTCTTGTGCCAGGTCTTTGAAAGATAAAAGGTAAGATGTGCATCTGTTAACACAATAAGATAGAAAGGAAAGAAAACTACAACTAAGTCCATTGTCCATTGTGCAACGATTGCAACAGACTGAGCATGAGAGGATAAGACTTAAGTTGATATTTATACTGAAGTACATCTTGGAGTTCATAAGACTTTATATACTAGAGTATGTATTGTTGCAGTTGCTGCACAACAGACATTGGACTTAGTTGTTTCTTTCTCTTCTCTTTATCTTATCATGACAACAGATGCATCTTATCTTTTATCTTCGCAACCCTGGCACTATGTATACAGATGACACTGGTATTCAAGAGTCCCATGACCACCAGTAGTACTTCTTACATCACAATGATAACTGTCACCCAATCCAGATCTTCAGATCTAGAATATGGACATGAGTTACTTTTAATCACCATTCACACTGCCCTAGTGGTGCCCTTCTTTCTTCTTTCCTTCCATTCTTCCATATCTGTTATGATTGCTACACAACGGACAATGTACTTAGACACATTTTCTTTTCTTCATCTTATCGCGATAACGGACAACATACTTAGACACATTTTCTTTTCTTCATCTTATCGTGATAACGGACGCATCTTATCCTTTATCTTTCACAGACCCAGCACAAGAGTGCATGGTAGGACTCGCAGTTTCCCCTACAGGAACTCGGAATCACTAGGTTCTATCTGGTACTGAGATGCTCGCCCGATCCGGATCTTAACCGATTTAGGATATGGAGATCTCCACCACCTTTCATTTCCACTTCACGCCAACAGCGTTCATCTCCCACCACCACATCTATGATGAGGCGCATTACGTTCATTTCCATCCAGAGCTATGCCCAACTTCCATTCTCTTCATTTCCGTCTCACAGCCTCAATGGCTTCTCTTCTTATTGATCCCTGCTGCTGCAGATGACTGATATCTTATCTCAGCTATGCTGAGAACGATACACCATTGGCTAGCATAGACTGCTATCCGGACTTTACGATTGGTTGATAGCTGTAGCACAAAAACATGTACATACAGCCCCATAGTCTATATATACCGGGAGACACTGAGGCTACAGTCCTCAGTCTAGTCTCTTGGAGTTTTCCCTTCAAGCGACCTTCAACAGATCTTGAGTACTAGTGCACACCTAAAGCTTCGCTCTATGCGATCTCGCTATAAGGTTGTTTCAATATTAGTGATGTGGCCGTTAATTACTGATGGACCAATCAGGGTCTGGGTACTGGATACTCCACAACCTACTCATGTTCATGGACTCACCCTTCCATTCTCCCACCAGGATGCAGGAATTATATCATATATAGATAGACTGTTTCCTTATTTAGACTAGATACCGAATACCAGCTTGGACTGACAATGTTACCAGCCAGAGGCTGTGTCCTTGCCTGGTACATGATGCCTACCACAATCTCAATGACTCAAATCCTTGCAGGGCACAAGGATTACTGTACATGTAGCTAGAAGCCAAACATGTACAAATAGAATAAACAATATATAAACCAAGGCCTTGATGAGGCTCAGTCCTCAGTCAAGTTCTCTTGGTGTTTTCTCCTTAACCAAAGGATGCATAGCACCTCCACTTGACATCACTTCCTTCTTACCCTCACTTTCTCTATTTAGTACTATGCTATGGTGACCTGAGACCAATGACCTTATGTCTAGGTTTAGGGTTATTTCACATATTGGAGTTTGAAATAAGGAATGGAGGTGATTAGGAATGTGATATGGAGAGACTGAGTAATCAATAGAATATTGGAGTTTGGAGGTAGGAAAGTATCAGAGGGTGATATACTAAAGAAAGTAGTGTTACAAATAATAGACTAAGATAAAAGGGAATGAGGCAGTGGCAGTGATGGAGATATGGATTGGAGATGTCAACTCTGGATACTTAATCACATGCAAGTTACCATGTTCCAGAGCAGTGCTTGATGTAATTCAGAATAGATTATAGTTTGGGTGGCACTCAGGATGTGGTAAGGGGGTCTTGTGTAGGAAAGTAACTCATACAGAGTGGAAGTGTGGACATCACCAAAGTTGTACAAAGTTGCCTTAGGGGCTCCAGCATGGATATGATAGCATGCAACTGTTATCTGCACAATGGACTGGCTTATAACTGGTATGCCAACCAGTTCAGCTTACATTTACATATATTTTTATTTTCACTTTATGGATCTCTGATTTCCATAATGGAGATCTCTCCCTTCACTACCTTTATGCCACAGAACCCCATTGTCATTCCAATCTCTGCTCATTATACAGAATACCTTATGTAGTTCTGCACCACATAGCAATTTCAGGGTAAGGGGCTGCTGTGACAACCCTCAAGGCTGTATGTCAGAGTGCAGCCATAGATGTGACTGCCATGAAGCGCTAATAGGTTGCTGTAGATGTAAAACATAATCATTGTCATAGAGACAAGAGAGAGAACATGGCCATAAGGCTGGGCAAGAGGAGTAAGGAAGGGAGAACCACAGTGAGCCCAGTGAGAGCCATGGTGTAGTAATGCCAATGCTGAGCCAGAGGCTATCTGAAGGCAAGGCACTCTCATACTAAGGCATTGAGCTTGAGAGGCAAACCCCAAGAGACTAAGCTGGAGCTAACCAGTGAAGGCTCTCAGGCTTATATAGCACAGCTATTTAAGTTATGTAATCATAGGGGCTGTAATGCCTGTATCATATGATAAGCCTCTAGCCTATAGCATAAGTAGCTTGTATCATAAAGGCACCATGGGTGTAAGGCATAACCCTTAGCCCTAAGATCACCACTGTGGCAGAGATTCCCATGTGGTGTGGTACTACATAAGTGATGCTCCTATGGAACACAGATGGTAATGAAGTGGTGATGGGAATTAGTGGCATAAAAAGAGTCAAAGGGATCTCCAAGGAGAGATTCCTGTCACAGGAATCATAAACATGAAGTGGAAAAGAATATAAGTAGTATGACTGGTGGGTATACTGGTACAAACTAGTCCATACTGCAGACAATATTGCAGCCTTGCAACAGCTGCCACCCCTTTATGCTCCCAGTGCTTATATGATAAGTGATACTTATGCTATACACTAGACCTTATCATACAGTTCTAGTAGCTTATGCTATATACAATTATGTAACTTAGATAGCCATTCTATATAAGCATGAGAGCCTTCACTAGTCCTCCCCAGCTTAGTCTCTTCTGGGTTTCCCCTAAGCTCAATGTCTATGAGAGTTGCCTTGCCTCCAGATAGCCTCTGGCTTGGCATTTGGTCATTAGCTCACATGGAGCTCTTGCTGGGCTCACTGCATCCTCTCTTCTCTTTCATCCTTGCCTGGCCTTACAGCTGTGTATCTACTTCTCTTATGCTATGGACTTTGTCTAGTCACTATGGGCAACCTGTCAATGTTTTATGGGATCCTTATCGCTTTTGGGTCCACTCCTCCATTTGACAACCTTAGGGTTGTCTCAATAGACCTAATTGAAAAATTTTAAAGATGACCATTATAGGACATGGTCTAGTATTCAGTGAAATTCAGTTACATACAATTCATACACAGTTGTTTATAGACCAGGGCTCTAAAATTGAGGATGTTGCTATTTTTGACCAAATGAATTAGTAAAAAAGATAAAGAAGGAGGAATATCCTCTGTTAACACTAGCCAAGCATTTAGATGTTATGGATGGATGGAGACTCCTCAACCTTCTCTATATAGCATTTGTTAGTCTCTTGGGAGAGAGGTTCCTTCACAAATCATTGGGCTGGGCTCTAGAGTGATTATTGGTTTTTTTGGAGCTTTTTCTAATTCTAAACATATAGTGATTGCATAGAACTAGCTACTGTATAAGGAAGTAACTATCACACTATTTATAGGATTAGGAGTGGTGCACAGACCATGACATGAGGTTTTCTCATGTTAGGCTGTGTATCATACAAAAGAATAAACTCTCCCATGAGGGATTCTCTGAAATAACCTAAAGGCACAGAGGTTGAAGATGAAGCAAAGAACTTCAAGTTGCTACTAGAACAAGAGGAAATCAAAAGTTACTTAAAGGAAAAACTCCAAGAGACTAGATTGAGAACCATTGCCTTAGTGTCTCTATTGCAGTTGCTGTACAATATTATAGAATGGTACACTCTCTGGTTCAAATATGATACTTTAATTCCTTCATCCCCAGAGTATCAGTCCCTTCGTAGTGAGGATGCTCTGGCCTTTGGTATAGTCTCTATGGGGCAACTTATTGAGGAACATCTTTACTGCCTCATTGACAACCCCATCATTCCATGTATGATAGGAGATTATACCCAATCTCCCTAGGACAGCTTTCTTTCATTTCCATAGGTACAGCTTGCCTTGAGGCCTTTGATTGAATTTTCTTACCTCAAGGTAGCCACATGTTCTTCATTTCCGCTGTATGACTCATTCTGCAGTAAGCACAGCCCAGCCTTGAGTGTTATGGAACGGTATGCCTTCTGGTTCAAGTACGATACTTTGATTCCGTCCTCTCCAGAATACCAGTCTCTCCACAATGAGGACACTCTAGCATTTGGTATAGTTGCTATGGGGCAACTTATCAAGGAGCATCTTTACTGCCTTGTTGATGACCCCATTATTCCATGTATGATAGGAGATCGCACCCAATCTCCCTAGAACAGCTTCTTTTCATCTCCGTAGGTACAGCTTACCTCAAGGCCTTTATTTGAACCTTTGTGCCTCGAGGAAACCCCATGTCTTTCATTTCTGCTAGATGACTTGTTCCGCAGTAAGGCACAACCAGCCTTGAGGAAACCTCATGGCCTGGTCCGTGCTCAATTCTTAATAGTATAAAAGACAATCACTTGTACTTGATACTGTAGCTAGTTCTACGCAATCATACCAAGTAACAAGCAAACTAGTGAAAGACTCTAAGGAAGCCAAAAAGCAGCTGAGAAAGACTTAACAAGAAAGCGACTAAGAAGAATCAAGCTCTTAGGCAAAAGAATTGCTTCAAGCTTGGCTTAATGTTAACATTGAGGAAACCTCATGGCCTGGTCTGTGCTCGATTCCCAGTAGTATAAAAGATAGTCACTTGTACTTGATGCTGTAGCTAGTTCTATGCAATCATACCAAGTAACAAGCGAACTAGTGAAAGACACTAAGGAAGCAAGAAACTAAGAAGCCAAGAATTCACTCAAAGAGTTCGCCCATTACTTGGCTTAATGTTAACAAAAGAACTAGCTATTCCCCACTTCCAAGCATTGACTTGAGGAGATTCACCCATCTACAAAATTTTCTCCAGAAAGTTGAAGTTCTTGGCACGCTCCCACATCCCATTCCCTTCCTCTCCTGAACAAGACCCTGTCACTCCTCTACCACCCCACTTCATCCCAGAACTCCCACTACCAGAGGAAGAACCTAGAGTGGTATGTTAGCGTGTGCGAGAGTCGGACCTAATGAGTGAGCTTAGTGAACTCCAGTCGCAAGTAAGAAGACTGTATTATTGTACCTAACAAGTGAGCTTAGTGAACTAGGTACAGTGAGTAAGTATGAGTCTGTGTAGTATAAAGTGGTATGGGCTCACCTCCAGTCGCAAGTAAGAAGACTGGAGGAAGCTGCGTACGCAAGGCAAACATGTAGTGTAGCGTCTGAGCATACCAAATAAGGAAATGTACAAAAATATTAACTACAGGAGGCTGAATCTCCAACACACCCCCTCAGTCTGAGCATAGGTAGAGTCTATCAATGAGAATTGAATGAGCAGGACCAGCAAGTGGCTTGGTGAATCCATCGGCAAGCATATCAGTGGTAGGTATGTGCAATATGGTAAGTGATTTGTTTTCAACTAGTTTGCATATGAAATGGTACTGTGTGGGTATGTGACATGTACGAGAATTGAATTGTGGTTCTTTGGTGAGTGAGATGGTGCCGGTATTGTTGATGTATATTGTTGTAGAGGGTGGTGGTTCTCCAGTGATACCTATCTGGACAAGGAGTTGGTGCAGCCACTCCACATGTTTGGTACTGTGCACCGCTGCGATGTACTTGGCTTCTGTCAATGAGGTCACGACTGTGGCCTGCTTTTTGCTGTTCCACGAGATGACAGTGTCACCAAGAGTGAATGTATAGCCGGAGGTGGAATGATAGTCGTCGATGTTGCGTGCCCAATTTGTGTTGGTGTAGCCAGTGAGTATATCAGGATCAGCATTGCTGACTCATCCGAGTGTAAGCGTGAGTCTGTGTGTACCCTATAGATAATGTAGGACATATAGTAGTGCCTTCCAGTGGGGCTTTCCAGGATTTGCGCTGTACTGTCCAAGGTAGCTGGCGGTGAACGTGAGATCAGGATGGGATATGATGGAGAGCCAGGTAATGGCGCTGAGAATTTCTCTGTATGGGAATTGTATCATTTCTGCCTTCTCGTCATCTGTGGTTGGACAGTCCTTCTTTGTCAGTAGAAGGCCATGCTCCATGAGTGTAGATACTGGTGTGCATGAGTCCATTCAATGCCGTTTGAGTAGCACGTCAATGTAATTGGCTTGTGAGATGGTGACCGTGTGTGATTTGCAGTCGTCAAGTAGTTGGAAGTTCATCAGCCAGTTGGGATCTTCTTCCTTCATCTCAAATAGCTTATGGAGTATGGTGCAAGTTTCAGCAAGCATGCGTTTTGTGTTAGCAACAGTAAGGGCATTGTTGACATAGATAGCTGTAATCGACTGGCCAGTTTCGGTTTGGCGAGTATAGACAGCATAATTAGAGAGTAGGCGAGTGAAACCATTCGTTGTTAGGCACTGATTCATGTACTTGTTCCACAAGTGTGAGCCTTGCTTGATTCCGTATAGACTGAGTAGGAGGGCTGCTACTTGTCCACTACTGTCATTGAAGCCATTAGGTTGGCGCATATATATTTTGTGGTTGATTTTACTATGTAGGAATGCGCCTATTATATTGTCTTGGCTGCAATACCATTCGTGCGCTGCCACATAGTGGAGGATCATTTGAAGTGAGTTGAGTCAGACTGTTGGTGAAAATGTGTCACTATAGTCAAGACCGGGTATTTGGGAGTACCCTTGTGCTACGAGTCTGCCCTTGTAGCATAGTATGTCGCCGTTTGGTCCATACTTGATAATGTAGACCCAGCAGCAACCTATGACTTTGTGGTCCTTTGGTTGATCAACGAGCTTTCAAGTTTCTCTTTTCCTTAGCATATTCATCTCATCCTGCATCGCCTTCCACCATTGGTCCGTGTTTTCACCTGATATTGCCTCCTTGTAGCTATTTGGGATGTCTTTGCTGTGCGCTGCAACGTAGGCTAGTTTTGCTACATTACCAGTAGGTGTCGATTCTAGTATTTCAGGTTCTTTGACAAGTGGTGGGGTTGGTGGCTGTACTTTGCATGCATTGTGTTGTGCTTTGTGGTTTACTTTCTCCTTCTCCTCTTTTTCTCTTTGCTTATCTACTGCTTCCTTTTTCCAGGACAGGTGAGTAATACGTTTGGATCGG
>JBBPTE010000437.1:0-18999 GCA_038093935.1 Tylopilus cf. pallidocervicolor | reverse complement strand
TGCAACACTCACAGTGCTTTTATGATAAATGGTACTTATGCAACTTGCTAGACCTTATTATATAATATGAGCATTACTGCCCCTATGATTATGTAGCTTAGATAGTAATGCTATATAAGTCCAAGAGCCTTTGCTGGACACTCTCCAGCTTAGTCTCTTGAGGTTTTCCCCTTAAGCTTGACACTTCTATAAGAGTGACCTTACCTCCAGATAGTCTCTGGCTCAGCACTCAGTCATTATTCCATATGTGGCTCTCACTAGGCTCACCACATTCACTCCCCTCCTTTTACCTTGCCTGGCCTTACAGCCACATATCTACTGTTTTTTATGCTTTATGCTTACATTTATGTCTACAGCAACCTATTAGCACTTCATGGCAGTACTACAACTTACAGCTGCACTCCTATGTATAGCCTTGAGAGTTGTTTCAATTTGTGTATTGCATCTTTGCAAGGCTTGTGTTCTTGATTTTGGAGGTTAGAGGTTTAGAGGTTTGAAAGAAGATAATAGAAATGAAAGTAGAAAAGATTGAGCATAAAAGGATTAGATTTAAGTTGATATTCATACTGAAGTATATGTACATATATTGGAGTTTGTAGGACTTTATATACTAGAGCATGTATTAGAGTTCAAAATAAGGAATGGAAGGACTAAATAATTAATAGGAAATTAAAGTATGGAGGTAAGAAAGTGCCAGAGGGCAATATATTAAAGAATGTAGCATCATGAGTAATAGACTAAGTAAAACAATCTTGCATTGATGAGAGTATAAGGCAAAGGTTTTCAAGTTGCAACTTGGCTAAACAAGAGTCAAAAGGAGACTTGAAGGGAAAACTTCAAGATACTAGACTGAGGACTATAGCCCCAGTGTGTCCTAGCTTATATAGCAAACTACTGTTGTATGTACATATTTGATGTCTAGCCTATATACACTAAACCAGCCAATAGAATAAAGGACTAAGGTACAGCATCAGTAAGTGAATGAGTCATGCTGATTGAGCAGCTGATGAATAATAACATCATGCATATAGTCAATCCAATAAGGCTGCATAGCCCTTAATAAGAATAGAAGTTCAGAGGGAATAGAAATTAAAGAGTAGAATGGAAGTATAGCCACTAGGGCTGTAAAACAGTAATCCTAGATGCTAGATCTGGATTGGGCAAGATCTGTATGCCTAAGAAAGAATTATTCATGATAGTCATTGGACTCTTAAGATGTTCTGAGGAATTACTATAAGCCATGCTTGTCCATGACTTTTGCCATAGGTGGAACAGCCCTCAAGGTTATTGAATATGTTAATGACTCTAAGGAGCCATTAATTGATCTGTAAGATATACTGATAGGTCACTATAAACATAGATGTACAGAGTGGCTCAAAAAAACTGTCCCAATGTTTGGACATTTTTTACTAAACACAATGGTACATGATAACCCCTAACCCTCATCCTAACTATGAGTGGATGAAATGAAGTACTTACTCTTGGCTTTCTATCCATCCAAGAATTTAAGGATTTGGCTGAGAATTGGTGAAATGGCAGCTATATCAAAATGACAGCTCATTGGGACAGTTATTTGACTTTAAGTTTGCATTACATATATAAGACCATGAAATGTTGTAAGATGATTACACACCTTAGGTAATTACTATAATATGTTACCATTATGTAATAAATTATGATACAGCATATATAAACCCTGGGATTACAAATATAATTCCTCATTGTTATCATGAAACATCTCTTTACTGCTCAAAGAGATAACATTATCTCTCTTGCTTCTCTTGATCTTTCTTGCTGAAAAATTGCCTCCCAAACTGGAATAGGGAAGTCTACTGTAGCTAGGGTCCTCCAGGAAATCCAACCAGACAAAGAAAACCATCATGGTGGACATTCTTCCAAACTCTCTTCTACCAACAAATGTGCTATTATCCAACAAATCATTACTGGAAAGGCTAATAATGCTGTTGAGGCTACTCATTTCATCAATTCCATCATCTCCACACCTGTCTGCTCACAGACAGTTAGAAATACCCTCAAGAAGGTCTCTTTAAAGGCTGTGGTGAAGAAGAAAAAATCTCTTCTCTCTGCTGTCCATAGAAAGAGAAGGTTTGCCTTTGCTCTCAAGTACCAGCATTGGACTGTGGAGGACTGGAAGAGGGTCATTTGGTCAGATGAGACTAAAATCAATAGAACTAGATCAGATGGACAGGAGTATGTGTGGAAAAAGAAGGGAGAGGGGCTAACTTTTAGAGAAATCAAAGGTACAGTTAAGCATGGAGGATTATTGATGGTTTGGTGCTGTATAGGGTGGAATGGAGTGGGGGTTTTGAGTGATATTGAAGGAATAATAAATGCTGAACAGTATGTGACCATTTGGAGGCAGGACTATTGAAGAGCATGGAGGAATCTGGAATTCCTAAAGAGGAAGTTATCTTCTAGCAGGATAATGACCCCAAGAATACCTCCAGGAGAGCCCATATCTGGTTTGAGAAGCAAGATATTAGGCTTTCAGATTGGCCTGCTTAATCTCCAGACCTCAATCCTATTGAACACACTTGGAATCATCTTTAAAAAGGCCTTTTAGGTTATGAAAGGGCTCCTAAAGGGGTTCATGAGTTATGGGATAGGGTGGTGGTGGAGTGGGGGAATATTTCTGTGTAACAGTGTCAGAAATGGATAGAAATCATGTCTAGGAGGATTCAAGCAGTAATCAAGGCCAAGGGAGGTCATACCAAGTACTAAATACCCTATCTTGTATAAAGTCAAACAACTGTCCCAATGAGTTGTCATTTTGATATAGCTGCCATTTCACCAATTCTCAGCCAAAACCTTAAATTCTTGGATAGATAGAAGGCCAGGAGTGGGTACTTCATTTCATCTACTCATAGTTAGGGTGAGGATTAGGGGTTATTGCATACCATTGCATTTAGTGAGAAATGTCCAAACATTGGGACAGTTTTTTGAGCCACTGTAATATTGAACATAAAAGTTCAAAGGTATACCACTAATGGAAGAAGAGGTTGGAGTTTATTAGAGGGGCAAGGAATAGAGAGGGGAATATTACAGTGAGCCCAATGGAATCTATAGAGGTAGTAAGCAAGCCTAGACAGGCAAGCACACTCCATAGCCTAAAGACTAATGTCAAACTTGAGAAGCAACCTCAGTATGCCAATCAACCAAGAGTTAAAACTAGTAAAACAACCTTATATAGATAAAGGCTTGAAGGTGAAGGTCTTCAGGTTGTGACTTTAGCTAGACAAAAGTTGAAAGGCTTGAAGGAAAAACTCCAAGATACTAGATTGAGAACTGTAGCTTCAGTACATCTTGGCTTATATAGTGACCTACTATTATATGTATATGTTTGATATCTAACCTATGTATACTAAGCCAGCCAATAGTATAAAGGACTGAGACATAGCATTAGTAAGCATATGAGTCATGCTAATTGGACAGCTAATAAATAATGATATTGTTATCAGGCCTAGGTTATGGTGCCTATCATGCACTCTTGTGCCAGGTTTGTGAAAGCAAGATAAAATGTGTTCATTATTATGATAAGATAAGAAAAGAAAGTAAAATATTGCCAAGTTTATTGATCATTGTATTGTGATTGCAATAATTAAAGTCCATTCAAGTGCTTCCAAGAGCCCTTACAATGATCAGTGAAGAACTCTCTCTCCAAAAGTGTGGAAACTGAAGGTATTGGAATGCTTGAAGCTTCTAGCAGGATATGTTGAATTCTAGAACCTTGATGATGATCTGTAAGGACAATCTTCCATTCAAGAGTTGGACAACTACAAATATAAGAACACCTAGAAGTCTCTGTCTTCAAGAGAATTCTATTCTCTAATGCTTGGCCAGTGTTAACAATAGGAATATTGAGACAACCCTCAAGGCTGTTGAATACATTAATGACTAAAAGAAGTTACTAATGGATTTGTAAGATGTAGTTGATAGATTACTGTGGACATAGACATAAGGTTGAGCATAAGAGTCCAAGGATACATCATCAATAGAAGAATAGAGTTCCCAGAGGGGCAAGGAATAAAGAAGGGGTGAACTATAGGGTGTCCAGTAGAGTCTGTAGTATAAGTGAAGCTGTGGTGGGTGAGTTACACTCCATGTGTTGCAATCATTGCACAATGGACAATGGACTTAGAATGATTCTTTTCTCTTTCTCTATCTTATTACAATAATGGATGCATTTTATCTTCTTTCTTTGCAAACCTGGCACAAGAGTGTATAGTAGGCATTGTGGCCTTGTAAAACAACCCTAAACCTAAATGTAAGGCATTGGTCTCAGGTCACCTAAGTGTATAACTACTAATAGGGATGAGGAAGTGGAGTCAAGTGGAGGTACTGTGTATCCTTTGGTTGAGGGGAAAACACTAGAAGAACTTGACTGAGGACTAAGCCTCATCAAGATCCTGGTTTATATATTGTTCTACTCTATTTGTACATGTTTGGCTCTGCCTATGTATGGTAAGCCCTCAACCTTGTGAAGATTCAAGTCATCAAGACTATGGTGCACATCATATATCAGGCAAGAACTTCAGCTTCTGGCTAGTAATACTGTAAGTCCAAAATGGTATCCAGTATCTAGTCTAAGAAAGGAAATAATATATCTAAATAAGGAAGATTCTTGCATCCTTGATGAAGGAATAGAAGGGAAAAGTGAGATGTGTATAGGTTGTGGAGTACCCAGTATCCAGACCATAATTAGAAGTCCAGAGATTAACTGCCACATCACTGATGTGGGTGAATGAAAGAGAAGGGCAGTGCAAATGGTAATTAAAAGGTGACTCATGTCCATATATTAGATCCAAAAATCTATATCAGGCAACAGTTATTGTTGTATCATAAGAAGTACTACCAGTGGTCATGTGACTCTTGAATACCATAGTCATCCATGCACCTAGTGCCAGGACTGTGAAGATAAGAGATAAGATGTGTCCATTATCATAATAAGATAAAGAAAAGAAAAGAAACAACTAGGTCTGATGTCTGTTGTGTAGCAACTGCACCACCTTGGCACAGTAGCACAAAGTTCTGTCTGACTTGAGATACTTGCATTGTTATAGAAACAGTACAACTTCTGGTTCAAGTATACTCTTTTGGTTCCATTTTCACTAGAGTACTATGAAATCCCAGTCCTCCAGACTCAAGTCTAATCAGAGGCCCAGAAGTACAAGGGGAGATTATCATAATCAATGTTAGAGATGGACCAGAGGTCCTATAAAGATGACAAATGATGAATTGGAGCTGGGGTCAAATAGTGAGGACATTGGCACAGAACTTATATGTCACACCCTTGCCAAGTTATCTTCTTTGGATTTTGAAGCACAAAGGATTAGGAGTTTGTTATAGGAGATAGAAAAGGAGTGGACTTCAAGTTGGAGAACTGAAAATTAAGTCAATATTTGTACTAAAGAATACAGGAGGAGTACTACAGAGTTTATATATAAAAGTTTGAAATGGAGGTGACTAAGATATTAGGAATGCAATGTGGAGGAATGAAACTATAACAAATAGCATAAGTAAGCATACTGGAGGATGAAAGGATGACAAATACTAGATGATGGTACAAGAATATAAAATGACTAAAAGGAACTAGTACAAATGGAGATAAGGTGGAGGCAATGTTGTGGAGGTCCAATACATATTGCAATCACTGCATAATAGACAACAGACCTAAACAATCTTTTTTTCTTTCTTATCTCATTATAATTGTTAACACTAGCCAAGTATCTGATCTTTTTGAGGTGTGACTTCTAAGATAGTATCTTTCAGCTACAGTTTGAGGTTCTTGTGCTTGCAGACTTCCTTAGAGGTTTTCACTAGTTCACTTGGGACTTGGAATAATTGCATAGAATTAGCTAGGGTACATTGGCTAACTGTTAGATATAACCCATATCATACAATAGTTCTCTTCCAGTATGAACATTGGGACTTTCTTGCTTTTGGATGCAACCCCTCTCTTCAGAAGTTTGATTTCCTTTGACTTCTTAGATCATTACCCTCAGTTATTCCATAGACCTGATGGAGTAAAGAGTATGATGCTTTACTAGAACTCTTGTACAACACAGGTGAATTACATAGATCTAGCTAAGGTACACTGGTTATATGAGAGGGGTTTATATACTGCTGCTGGAGGTGCACAGACCAAGTAACATCTGTGCTTTACTAAAGTAAGAGTCCATGGTGAGGTAAACACATGAAAGATGGGATTTTGGTAAGGCTATGGAAAGGCCAATATGTAACAGGTGAAGAAGTGAAAGGTCAGAGGGTTCATGCATAGTGGTGTCCCCTTAAGGTGTTAGTTGCTATAGCACAGCTGTGATGATGATCCGGTATGTTGTAGTACAGCCATGATAATGATCTGGTATACTGTGGAACAGCCATGATGATGATCTGTTATGCTGTGGCACAGCCATGGATTACTTAGTTTGATGGGAGGAAGCAGAGCTCCTGGGTGAATGAGAGGTATTCCAGCAAGGATGCCTTCTGGATATTAGGTGTTCGTGTGCCTCTCCTCCCTGAGTAGTTTTAAGAAACAACAAGAGGGGATTCTCTTGAGTAGATGGGTGTCTGTTCATAAAATGAGACTGTAAACTGGATTGTTGACCTGAGAGGTATCATTTTGTAACACTAACTACTACCCTTCTTATAGGGTTGGGAATGGCACACAGACCAATACATGAGGTGTCCTCGTATTTGAGCTGTGTAATGTTACAACAAGTCATTGACAGAAATAAACATATCCAAGGAGTAGCAGAAATAAAAGGTAAAACATGAGGCCTTCACAAGAAGCTATGAATCTACAATAAATGGTGTTTGAAAGAAGACTGAACATGGTCACCAAGAAGATATGAAATGATAGGTGTGTTGAGATAATTTGTCAAGGATTGCTTAAGCATTCACCCTGCTTCTACTACTCCATATGTTAAAGATTTGTAAGTGTATTGCTGCTGGTATTTAGTGGAAGAAGGAAGTAAAAATGTATATTTGTACCAAAAGTTATACCATTTTATAACATGATCCCCTCTATAAAACTGAAGCATTGCTTCAGTTATCCTCCCTTGTTCTCCTCTCCTAGTAACCCTGGTCAGAGTTGTCCCCTTCATTCTAGATGTGAACCTTCATATCCTCATCTGAGTCATATCACATTCAATATAGGAGGCACTTGTGATAAGCATGGCCCAGTGAGTGGCAGATGGGACATTGTATCTGCAAACAAAATTTTTGAGGGTGTCCTGGAGCACTTGCCTTGCAGTGAGGGCACATGTAGTGTAGACACTCAACCCTAAAATGTCCCAGCTGGTTGCACATGAAGCACCTTGCTTCCATACAACAAGGTTGTTGTGTGACCATAGTTGCAATGGCATCATTGATAGTAGTAAGTTGTGTAGGAGTAATAGCATGTTGAGGTAGAGAGGGGAGAGGTTGTGTAAATGGTGGTGAGGACATCTGTGGGTGATACTCCCTATCAGGTGTTGAAACTCTCCTAGGGCTCTCCAAATGGTGGTATGGTTGATGTTTAATGCTTCCAATAATAAATTAGGGAGAGCAGTAGGGGAGAAGACCTGGGCATTTTCTTGTTGGACTCATTGTGGTTGTCCTTGGAGGGGTTCAGTGCAGTGAGCAACCTGTGGTGGAAGTGTGCTCCAAAAGGACAACAGAGTTCCTTCATGGGAACTCTGTATTACAGTTTCCTCTTCTTCCTCTTTTACTTTCCTGTCCTCTAGTTCCTGTAGTGGAGACTGTGATACCCAATCCTGGTATGCCCATTGCTTTCTCATTGCCTCATTGAAATTGTTGTCCTGAAATCCAGTTTCCTACAAATAGTCATTGCATTCCCCAGTGAAAAGGGAGGCCAGGATGGATAAAAGGAAGGAAGAGAGGATTTCTAGTAGGAGATTGTTGATGACTCCATAAAAGCCATTGTTGTGGAGGAGATCTAGAATTCTTCTCTTGGCATCAGTGATGGTACAGTTTATCATGTCATCATATGGGCTGGAAGTCCTTGTGGGCAGTAGAGGTTGTGAGTTAGGGATAGAGTTTTGAATATGTGGTATAACTCAATTTCTTCTATTAATCTGTTGTCCTCCATGTATCATGGGTCTCTTTCTATGGTGTAGCAGGTGATGGGTGTTGCCTATGACTATGGTATAGAGCATGTGCCTTGCATCTTGTGGGAGTTGCTGAACTTGAATGGGAAGTTTCTTATTGAGAATGGTGGGTATAATGGAGAAAGACATTTCATTCTGAGTTTATTGGCTGGGTGGTGCTAATGAGGGTGTCTAGTCAAGGAAGTGGCTGTTTTTATATGCTTTCAGTGTGGTTCATGCATGGGTCAAGTTCCATTCTGGTTCTCACATATTTTCAGAAGTGGCATATCCCTTACACACCACTAGGTATTGTCTTCTGCTTTCTTTCCCCCAGGGCACCACTATCTTTTCAATTTTGTATTCTTCTTTGCTGTCTATCTCCTTTGGGGATGGTTCAGCAAAGCTGGGTCTATATTCCTGAGTTTGTTTGAATGGAAATAATAGTAACACATGAAATATATCATGTATCTTCCATTGTTTTGGCAGTTTTAGTTGATATGTAATTGGGGAGATTACTTGGGTTATTTCAAATGGTCTTTCTCTTTTGAGGGTGAATTTTCAGAATTTATAGTGGGTTCATAGATTTCTTCCTTCCAGCCATACTTTGTCTCTTGTTTTCCATGGTTTGAATTTAGTCTGTATTCTTTCTCTCATGATTCTTCATGCTATTTTGTGTGTGACAACAGTCTCTTTTCTTGCCTCTTTGATGAGGGATAGTTTGATTTCCAGATGGAGAATGAATGTCTTTCCTATTTTTGGATATCCTCTTAGTTTGTATCTGTACATCAGAAAGAATGGAGTTTGTCTGGTTGCAAAGTATATAGCCAAGTTGTGGGAGAATTTGACAATAGAGAGTAGTTCACTTCATTTGGATATATCTTTTCAGCAGAATATTCTGAGGAATGATTCTAGTTCTTGGTTAACTCTTTCTATTTCACTATCAGTTTGTGGGTGATATGCTGTAGATAGTTTTAGGTTGTATTTTAGTAGTCTTGCCAGCTCTCTTGCAAATGTGGAGGTGAATTGTGGGCCTCTGTCAGATATGCATGAGTCATGTAGTCCAAATCTGGGAAATATGTTGTGTAGAAAGAGTCTGGCTATTTTGGCTGCATCTGCTGTTTTGTTTGTTTTTAGGAAAATTACCTTCTTTGTAAGGCCATGGTCAACCACAACCAAAATAGAGTCAGCTCTGTTACTGATGGGAAGGTTGGTGATTAGATCAATCAAGATCTGTTAAAATGGGCAGGTGGCATGGGAGGGGATAGGAGAAAGAAGTGCTGGGAGTAATGGGTAATTATTTGTTTTGTAGGATTGACAAATAGTGCATCTGGTGACATATTTCCTGATAAAGGATGTCATACCAGGTCACCAGTAGTCTCATTGTATTCTTGCTATGGTCCTTTGTATGCCCTCATGTCCTCCTATGGGGAAAGAGTGTAGTTCTTTGAGGAGGGATTATTGTACATCTGGTGGGACATAAAGGCAGGATTTGTAGCATAGCTGTCCATTAACATAGGTCCAGTCAGATGGGTTGCCCCTTTCAAAAAGGAAGGTGTCGGCCTCCATTGCCTTCAGGATGTTGAGTACTAGTGGGTCTTCTTTGGAGGAGTTGGTGATTTTATGGGCAAGTTCTAGGTCAATCTTGTGAATAAATAGGTGTTGGAGTAATAGTGTAACTGTGCAGTTATCTTCTGTGGTGTTGATGCTATCTTTTCTAGAAAGGGTGTCTATTGGGGCCATTTGGATTTCTGGAATGTGAAGGAAAACTAGGTTGTAGAAATAGTTACCATCTGGCTTGTTTTTAGGAGAGTTTTCTTGGTTCTTTAAAGTATAAGAGGTTCTTATGGTCAGTGAGGATGGTAACAGGGTGTTCAGTTTCCTGTAGGTAATGCCACCATTCTTCTAGGCATGGATTACTAAAAGTAGTTCTCTGTCATAGATATTGTAGTTTCTTTCTGCATCTCCTAGTGTTTTTGATAAGTAAATGCATGGTTGTAATTCTCCATTGGCATTTTCTTGCATTAGGATTCCTCCAGTTGTGGTTAAGGAGGCATCAGTCATTACAAAGAAGGGTTTCTGTGTGTTGAACATTATTAGGATAGGATAGGCCATGAATGCTTCTTTTAGGGTTTGGAATGCTTTTTGGCAATCTTCCATCAAATTCCATATGTGTCCTTTCTTTGTTAACTTGTGTAATGGTTTGGTGGTTAGGGAAAAATCAGGAATGAATTGTCAATAGTAGTTGCAGAACCCAATAAACAATCTTGTCCCTTTTACTGAGGTAGGTGGTTTCCATTCTTCTATTGCTTTTAGTTTTGTGGGGTCCATTTTTATGTTTCCTAGAGTGATAATCATCCTGAGGTATTCCACTTCTTGGGAATTGAACATGCATTTTGAGAGTTTGAGGTATAGACGTCTAGTAGTCTTTGTAGTATCTTTTTGGTCATTCTTGGTGGATTCTTAGTTTGTTTGAAAAGATCATCATGTCATCCATGTATATTATAAGCTTTCCTTGCACCAGATAATTGGCAAAGATGTGGTTCATGAATGCCTGAAATATTGTTGGGAAGTTACATTGGCTGAAGAACATTACTATCAGTTCAAATAGTCCTTTTGGAGTGATAAATATAGCCTTCCATTTGTCCTCAGGTTTGATTCATATATTGTTGTATCCCTATTGTATGTCAAACTTAGTGAAGTATGTGATGTTCTTTAGTTTGTCAACAAGTTTGGAGACTAGGGGTAGTGGATAGGCATTCTTGATTGTGTGGCTGTTAATATATCTGTAGTCTTGGCATGGTCTTAAGGATCCATCTTTCTTTGCTACAAAGAAGAATGGGAATGCTTGAGGGGATTTAGATGGGATGATCTTTCCTTTTTCCAGGTTTGTTTTGACAAATTCTTTGCATACTAGTTGTTCCTTTGGGTTCAGTGGGTATATTTTGACTACCTTTGATATGAAGTCGGGTTTGAGCTTGATTTCATGGTCAAGCTTTCTTTCTGGAGGTAATTCTCCTTTTGGTGGTTCTTTGAATACTTTCTTGAATTCTTTGTATTCTTTTGGAAGTATAGCTTCTTTTTGTTGCAGTCACCACACAATGGACATTGGACTTAGTTGTTTCCTTTCTCTTTTCCTATCTCATCATGATAACAGATGCATCTTATCCTTTATTTTTATCTTCACAGTTCTGGCACTAGCTGCACAGATGACACTGGTACTCAAGAGTCACATGACCACCAGTAGTACTTCTTATGATACAATGATGACTGTTGCCTGATACAGATCTTTAGATCTAGGATACAGACATGTGTCACTTTAATTACCATTCACACCACTCTATCAGTGCCCTTCCTTTCTTCACCTCCATTCTCCCACATCAGTGATGAGGCAGTTAATTTCTGGACTTCATAATATGGTCTGGGTACTGGGTACTCCATGACCTATACATGACTTACAATTTCTGTTCCATTTCCTCCATGCAGGTTGTAGGAATTCTTTCTTATTTAGTTATATTGTTTTCTTTTATAGACTGGATATTGGATACCATCTTGGACTTATAGTGTTATCAGCCAGAGGCTATGTCCTTGCCTGGTATATGATATGCACTACAGTCTCAATGACTCAAACCCTTGCAGGGCTGAGGGATTACTGTACATGTAGGTAGAACCAAATATGTAGAAATAGAGTAAACAATATATAAACCAGGACCTTGATGAGGCCCAGTCCTCAGTCAAGTTCTTCTGGTATTTTTCCCTCAACCAAAGAACACAGCATCTTTGCTTGACCTCCCCACTTCCTCTCCTCCATTTAGTATAATGCTTAGACAACCTAAGACCAATGCCTTACACTAGGTTTAGGGTTGTTTCACTTTTGGGGGGTTTTGTTGGGCAGCAGTGGTGGCTATAGTGATCTTATAAATGTGTTCATAGTATTGGTTGAATCTTCTTTTCCACAGGTGTTCTATCTTTTTGTTGGGGTCTATTTCTAGGTATCATATTAGGTACCTTTGTTCTTCTGTTTCCTGAGGATTGCTGTTCTTGTTTTCTTTTTGTATTTCAATCCTTTCTTGCTTTCAGTTAATAATGGGATTTTCTTTTTGTAACTAGGGCATTCCAAGGATGACATTTTCCATTCCACAATTTAGGACTAGGAACTTTTGTACAGATGAGTTTTCTCCAATTGTCATGCATACCTTTGTTTTGTATTTTATTGTTCCTCCTTGGTTACTTGTCTCATCTATATTTTGGACTTTGAGTTGTTCTAGTTCCTTCAGCATATACCATTGTTTTTTTTTGCTAGGTCACAGTTCATAAAGTGGCTCTGCTGTTGATAAGGGCCATGGTTTCAATGCTTTCTGTGTTCCAAGACAGTGTAACAGGAATTTGGATTTGTTGAGCTGTTACATTGTTTATGGTCCTAATTTTAAGGGAGGTAGACATTTGATACATCCTCTCTTTCTAAAAATCCTCTTCTTGGATTTCCTGCACCTGGACTATAGTAATCTTGTGTGTTTCTTCTTCTTGTGCTTCTTCTTCATTGAAGCAGGTTTTGAGTACCCTTAGTATTTCATCTCCTTTGATGTTTTTTCCTTTTAACCCATTGAGATATTGGATTAGTTCATTTTTTTCTTTGGGCACATATGGTGGGGAATTTGAGAGTCCTAGTGCATTTGTGTTCACCACCCTGATGTATTGGTATCCTTTCCTTCCTTTCTCTCTATACCTTCCTCTTTCCTTGTTTCCTTTATGATTTCTGGTGCTGCATCCTTCCTTATGGCAGATAAAACAGAGATTCTTTTTGATGTGGTCTGCTTTTTCTACCAGAGTCTACTGCATTGATGTCCATGATATTGGGATCTTTTCTGGTTGACAAATGGTTGGTCCAGTATGGTCTGGTCTTTTTTTTCTTGCCAAGAATGTTTCTGATTTGTCATTGTTGGATGTGGAATTTGCTAGCCTGTTCTACCCATTTGGGCAGCATGGTGGGGATTTCTTTCTGGAAGAGGATCATTGTTGCCAATTCTGGATCTAGTTCTTTTGTGAATTGGTCTATCACTGATGCATTGTCTATCTTCCTTCCAGTCTTTGCACAGATTAATTGAAAGGCTGATATATAGTTCTTGAACCCATTATCTTCATCTTTAAGGTTCTATCTAAGAGTTTCCATGGTTTCCTTGCTTTCTGTTGTATGTCATATGGATAGAATGTGGCCAGGAAGTTTTTCTTGAATTCAAGCCAGGATATTTCTGGTTTTTCCATATGTTCAAGGTAGTAGGCTTTAGCAAAGTACTTTCCCCTTCCTTTGGACATCTTATTGAGGGTGGTCATCACCTTTTGTCTGTCCTTGGTATAAATTCTTTTGTTCATGGTGAAGTATCCTTCCATGGCTAACATCCATCTCATGGTGTCTTCTACTTGCCCAGAAAAATCTTTGGATAGTCCAGCCTTGAGTTCTACTGCTTTATCTTCCATGTTTTCTGTTACTCTGTAGGGATCAGGTATGAATTCAGGGATCCAGAAGCTAGATATCTTGGAAGGTGGTTGTTCTTGAGCCTTCCCTTTCTCTGCCAGTTTTACTTCTAGTATTTGTTCAGGTGAGTATGGGGGTTTGGGATAGGATGCTCTTCTTGCTTCCTCTTGTTTTTTTCTCCACCTGTGGGTTTCTTCATATTCTTTGTCAATCCTTTCCTTTTCAGATGTTGTTGGTGAAGTATGTCTGACTACCACTCTTGGTTCATCTTCTAGTGGTGGTAATTCTGGGATGAATCTTGGTGGTGGTGGTGTGACAGGATCTTGTTCAAATAAAGATGGAGAGGGAGTTTGGAAGCAGGCAGAGAACTTCTTTTTGGAGAAAATTTTGTTTTATAAGGGTGGTTTCCTCAAGTTAATGCTTGGAAGATATGAACAAGCTAATTCTTTTGTTAATGCTAGCCAAGTATCTGGTCTTTTTGAGGTGTGATTTCTAAGATAGTATCTTTCAGCTACAGTTTGAGGTTCTTGTACTTGCAGACTAGCTAGAGTACATTGGCTAACTACTATCCTTCTTATAGGGTTGGGAATGGCACACAGACCAATACATGAGGTGTCCTCATGTTTGGGCTATGTAATGTTACAACAAGTCATCAACAGAAATGAACATAACCAAGGAGTAGCAGAAATGAAAGGTAAAATATGAGACCTCCCACAAGGAGCTATGGATTTATAATAAATGATGTCTGAAAGAAGACTAAATATGGTTACCAAGGAGATATGGAATGATAGGTGTGTTGAGATAATCTGTCAAGGATTGCTTGAGCATTTGCCCCACTTCTACTACTTCATATGCCAAAGATTTGTAAGTGTGTTGCTGCTGGTACTTGGCAGAAGAAGGAAGTAAAAATGTGTATTTGTACCAGAAGTCATACTGTTTTATGACAACAATAATGAACACATCTTATCTTTTATCTTTGCAGACCCTGCACAAGAGTGCACAGTAGATGCTCCAGCTCCAGCTCAGTAGTAATAAGTTTCCTCTGGTACTGAGATGCTCACCCAATCCAGATCTTAACCAATTTAGGTTACAGAGATCTCTACCACTTCTTCTTATTTCTGCCTAGATGGCAATCACTTCCCACTACCACATCAACAATGAAATACTATACTTTCATTATCATTATCACAGCATTGATGGCAACCTTCCTTTTCATTTCTGTTCTTTCTGTTCTCTTTTCACTAATGGCCATGCAGCCTCATTGGTTTGGCTGTGTGCATGATGTCATTATTTATCAACTGCTCAGTTGGCATAACTCACTGCTTACTGATGCTGTGCTTTAGTCCTTTATACTATTGGTTGGTTTAGAGTATACAGGTTAGATACCAAACATGTACATACAATAGCTAGACTCTATATAAGCCAGAATGCACTGAGGCTAAGTCCCTCAGTCTAGTATCTTGGAGTTTTCCTTCAAGTCACCTTTTGACTCTTGCCTAGCTACCTGGCAACCTAAAGACCAATGCTCTACACCATCATCATCAAGGTTGTTTCAACACAGAGATACAAACTCTGGGATATTCCATGAAACAATCATACAAGTGTACCAGAGAGGGTACTGGAGGTTAGATGAAGGTTTGGAGATGGGACAAGGGTAGTTGGAGGTAGTGGATGGTTGGCATGTATATGACAAGTTTCAATGACTCCATACTTATGATTTCCTTGCATTTGGTGTAGTTATAGTAGGGTAATGGCTAAGCAGTTACTGGAGGATTATCTTGATGCTTCCATCATTCCACTTTGTCTTGAAGATGTTGCCCAAAGCCTGGATATTGGGTGTGCCTTGTGGTCTCAGTGTTGTTCTTTTCCCCTTCATTGCTGGACTCTTAACATTTTATTTATCTTAGATTTCACCACACCATGAGGACACCTCATGGAGGATAGCCATTTCTGCTGCCTCATGTTGCACAGTTCATTTCTGTTTTCCCTTTATTCTAATGTATATTACACAGCCCAAACACAAGGAAACCTCATGTCTTGGTCTATGCACCATCCCTAGTCCTATAAAAAGGGCAATAGTTACCATCATGTACTTTAGCTAGTTCTACACAATCTACCTTGCATTTATCAAGAGTTCTAGTGAAGACAAACATTAGAAGAAGAAAAACTCAAAAGAATAGGAAGAACCAAGTTAAATACTTGATAGCATTAACATGCATGATTTGAATCTCTCCAATTTAGGATATGGAGATCACTACTAACTTTTATCTTATTTTTTCTTTACACCTAACAGTGTTCATTATCCATCACTATTAGCATTGGCCAAACACTAAGGACAGAGGTTCCTATTCTTGGGTCTTCAATACCAGTGATTTCAGTGCTCTTAGAGAAGAAGTCTTTTTAACTGTAGTGGTCTGGGCTCTTGGAGATTCAGTTGTATGAACTTCTCTAGTTCTAAGCATTTGGTGATTATGCAGAACTAGCTACAGTACAAGGACTAAGTATTTCCCCTTTTATAGGGCTAGGAACTGTACACAGATCATAACATGAGGTGCTTGTTGGTGGTTGAGATCCTATCTCATCATGAACCATTGGAGGTTCTTGTGGTTGTTCCAGATCTCAAAGGGGTGTCTAGCACCCTCCAGGTAGTGTCTTCATTGTTTTAGTGCTTGGATGATGCCCAGCATTTCTTTGTCTGCAATGGGATAGAGTGGCTGGATTTCAATAGGCAACTAGGTGCCACTTTTCTTTTTTTAGTATTGAGACCACTGCTCCCATGGCAAAATCCAAAGAATTACTTTCTAGATGGAATTGGCAGTCTATATCAGGGTATGCCAAGATGGGGGTGGTGGTGAATTGGTCTTTGAGTGTGTCAAATGCTTCTTGTTGAGCCTGGCCCCATATGAAAGGGGTCTCCTTCATCAGATCATTGAGTGGTCTAGCCACTTTTGAATAGTCTTTAATAAATCTACAATAGAAGTTTGCTAGCCCCATAGAGGATTGAACCCCCCAGAGATTCTTTGAGGTAGGCCAGTCTAAAATTGCTTTCATCTTTTCATTGTCCATCTTTATTCCATTCTTTCTGACTATCATGCCCAGGAAGTCTACTTCCATGGTGTGGAAAGTGCATTCTTCTGGTTTCACAATTAAATTGTTTTCCTCTAACCTGTGGAGGACTTCAAGGATGATTTGATTGTGCTTGGTGTGATCTCAAGGTACAAATTGTGCATGTGCATTCTTTCTGATTCCCTTTTTGAAAACCATCCATAAAATTTTTCATATTCTTTGGAAACTAGTTCCTCAAGGGTCTTTTCTTTTGGCTTTTCTGACTGCACTTCTAGTGCTCTAATTGTAGTGTGGATTTAATAATGCATATCCTCCTCTTCCTTTTCTAGAATTTGAAGGAAAACCGGCTTATCCTGCAAACAGTGGCAATACTGTGAGCATTGGGTCATCTTGACAATTCCTTTGGTCCAATCTATTTCAGGATTGTGGTGTTTTAGCCATTTGTATCCTAGTATGAATGCATTTTTCCCTAGTGACTTTTTCCCTGTGCCCTTGATATTCCACTACCAGTTCTGCAGTGTGGAAAATGCTACTAGCGGAGTTCTTTGTGCTGTTCATGTTGTACACAGGAATATTATGTCAGAGTTTAAATAGAGGTACCAGCTGGCGCTGATCATGGGGGGCTGTGCCCCCATACCCCCGCCCGAAAACCTTTATTGGAGGAAATCCTTTGATCCATTAATATATTTTTACATCATTTCTGTCCTTAGTATTTATATATAATCTCAATCACACTTTTACTTCGTATGTTCACAATTCATTTGAATTTCAAGCAACAAAAAAACATGGAAAAATAAATATAGAAACAATCAATTCTCTAGTAATCCTCTAAGTACTTCTGTGAAAACAATATTGGTAGTTTTTGTATCTTGTTCTGAAGGAAAAATAGCTCGAATGTGATGAGGATGAGCACACCATGATAATGCAACATACAGCTGGCCATGTGAAAAAACAGGAGTATGTAAATCTAATCCTACATATTGTACACTTTGTCCTTGGGACTTGTTTATAGTGAAAAGGCAACACGGACAGGAAACTGTAGACGTCGCAGTGGAATAGGAAAATCATCTGCATTCGTCTCCAACATCATCCTTGGAATAAACACAATCTCAGGTAGTCTGCCCTCTTGATTGTTTTTTTGTAACACACGACATTGTAAGATATGACGATTAGCATCCACCAAGATTATTCGAGTGCCATTATAGAGTCCAAGATGTGGATTCAAATTCCTTAGCAGCATCAATGGAACTCCTTTTTTAAGCTCAAGCTTGTGAAGGGGAAATCCAGAAGGATTCAATGTATGAAGAAACTCTGGAGGAATGTAATCATATTCTCTTTCAGTAACAGAGTCTGCACTTGTATGAATGATTTCATCTCCTGGAAATGTAGACAGAACAGCAGAGTTAATTTCATCAACTTCTACATTTCTTGCAGAGAGAATAGTGCGATCCAAGAAATAATCATCTCGTAACTCTCTTGCATGTCTAGGATCAAGCACAGCTTCATACACTTCATGAATAAGACTCTGTACTGTGTTATTTGGACATTTGACATATTCAGGAAGATAAACTTGACTTTCAGCATCAAGGCCTCGCCCTGCACCAAGTTGGAGCAGATAATGAGCAAATTCATCACTAATAGGATCTCTTCCCAGATGCATGTTTGTTCGTAGATGAAATATTTGTACTCTTTGCCATAAGTGGGAGTGACAAAAAGTTACACCAACAATTTGCTCTCTGGATCCATGAGGCACAACTGGCAAAGTCTGTCTAAAGTCACCTCCAAAAAGAACAGTGATTCCTCCAAAGTCCTCATCAATTCCCAACAAATCCCGCAAGCTACGATCAACACATTCCTACGATCAACACATTCAATGGCATGGCGATCTTGCATGGGTACTTCATCCCAAATGATAAGTGCTGTGCGACGAAGAAGTTCATACCAAGGATCTCCTTTTTTGATATTGCAAGTGCTGGATTCATTGATAGGAATAGGAATTTTGAAGCAAGAATGAGCTGTACGTCCACCGGAGAGTAAAAGTGATGCAATTCCAGATGATGCCACACAAAGTACAATTTTTCTTTGTGAACGCATAGCAGCAGCTATTAGGTTGCATACATATGTTTTTCCACAACCACCTGCACTATGAACAAAGAATGCACCTCCATGACCAAAGTTGACATTTTCAAGAACAGCATCATATAGTAAACGTTGTTCTGCATTCAATGTAGGCAAGCCATCTTGCACCATCCTCTCCAACATTGGTACATCATAGTTCAACTGTTCACCAATTAGCTCATTTCCCACTCTCAGTTCCCAATTTGCAATGATCCTTGGCATATCAGCAAAGTTATC